>JADBJO010034045.1:0-13924 GCA_016801955.1 Conus betulinus
TTATCAAGTTTCTTTCCTTTTGAAAAATGCCAGTTAGCGCTGAGCAACAAAGATCTGCTACGGTATTTTTCTTACCTGTTTTCATTGGGTTTATGGCGAAACGGGCCAAAACGAGCAAAAATGCTACGGCGTACATCACTGAAGATTCCCGTTTATGTCCGCCCTACTGACATGGTGCTGTTGTTCCTGACGCTGGGCCTGATACTACTGCAGTCGGGAGATATCGAAGTGAACCCTGGGCCCCAGGACATCGACCAGAAACTGGATCAACTCTCTCAGCAGATACAGACTGTGGTGAGTGGAATGAATGAGCTGAAGAAGAAACAGACTGCCAGTTCACACCACGCCACATCGGGACCAGCTCCAGGCTAACGAACGGCGAAAAAACGTTAAAATATCTGGCATCAAAGAAGATAACACGGAATCTCTTGATTCGCTGGTTTCTTTAGCGGTCCAGACCTTGAACAATCTCTTTGACTCCCCTTGTTTCAAGATTGATGACGTTGACGAAGCTTACCGTGTTGGCAGACCAAGTGGTTCCCGCTGTAGACCCGTCATCGTCCGCTTCCGAAGATTTAGCCACACGATGAGGGTGATGAAGAACAAAGAGGCAAGAAAAAGGATGGAGAAAGATGGGGTTAAGATTGGTCCTGACTATACTCCACAGCAACGCGACCAGCTGAAGTCTTTGTGGGAGAACAACCCGTGGCTACCTAAGACGAGGCAAGATCATTGCTGCTGGGGTTGTTGATCCACAACCACGCCCTAGATCCAGCTACTCTGAAGCGGAATCCGTACAAGATATCGCAGAACCTGGGGCCATTGGGGAGTGTCTGGCAGCCTTCCTCAAGGACAAGTACGACGGAGATTGGGACTGGAACATGCAGAAGGAGACGGAACTCATCCGTGAGTTCTACAGCAACTCTGGACTGCAGGCCGTCGATGACATTAAGAGCCTGCCCCCCTCTCAGGGTGACTCCGAGGTCACCGGTACCCCCCACCTCATCGATCAGACCATGACAACTCTACCAGCGATACGACACACAGCGGCGCGACTTCCCTGATCTTCAGCCAGCTTCAATCAGCGCAGCTGCTACTGCTCGAGGGCCTCTCGAGGTCGGCGGTGGTGGCAGCCGTCAACTGCAACAGTGTGCTGACCAAATCACCACTGATGTGTGGGGCCAGGCAGAGGCACCGTCGCCGATACTCTGCACTGTGCCGGTGCAGAGGTTGTCACGCGTGACTACCCCTGTGGCACCAGACAGCTTGAAGACGCAGAGAAGCTCCCTAGAGCGAGGGGTCAGCTACCGAGTTTCCTGTGACGAAGCGGACCCTGTCCGCTTGCAGGGTGCGGTCACGCGTGGCAAATTTCAGACAGCAACAACTACGTTTCCAGTCTCCGCGGGCATCTGTCACCCTTGATGCCTGACGGGATGGCCAGCCCAGTGTTGACGACACACACACACGTTCACATTCACATGTCCGTAGTGCACCTACTCCTTTTAAGTTATTGAATTATAATGTGGGGGAATGCAAATAAATTAAGTAACCACGAATTTACCAGTTTTTTTTTTTGAACTCTGCTGATATAATATGCTTGACAGAAACCTTTGTAGATGAAAGTTTTTTGAAATGAATGTTATGAAAGATTTTGTGTTGTTTTCAGCTCCGGCAAAAAAACTTAGTAGACAAGGTAGAAAAGTGGAGGAGTGATGGTTCTGGTACGTAACGGTTTCGCTAATTATTTCAAACCCATCAATGTGAACCTAGACAATTTTGTTGTGTTAGAAATGTCAGCAAATTTTTTTTACTGCTGATAAACCAGTTATGTGTATTTTCTACTATATTCCTCCTCGGGACTCTCCAGCATACGCCCACTCTGATATGGGCATTGGTATTGATTTAATCGAACACTGTTTAGCAGTGCTGCTGGGAAAAGATCAGATTTCTATGTTTTGTTGTGTGGCGATTCTAATGCCCGAACAGGTGAAGGCAACAGCCGTGAACTAAACTCAAACTGGACGACGAGTGGTGTTGAAAATGTCTATCTAGAAAGAACTTCACAAGATCTTGAATTCAATCATTTTGGTTTGCAATTGCTTAGCATATGTGACGTCATGCAATGTTCAATTCTTAATGGTGCTAACCGTTTTTTTGTTTTGACGACAGTTTCACTTATGTGTCTTCAACAGGATCAAGTACAATTGACTATTTTGTATTGTCTAATGATTTATGTAATGAAAATGTTCTAGATTCATTGACAGTTGAAACTGTTTGTGTAGAATCCGATCACTTGCCCGTGTCTCTGATTCTTAAAGTGTCATTGCCATCTACCTCGAGAAGTGATCGCTGTGCCAGTGCTCAGTGGGTTGACAAGTATGTGTGGAACATGGAGGAAAACGATACGTTCCTCAGATGCTTTCTTAGCGTTGATATCCAAGCAAGATTGAATAGTGCTGTTACTTTGATTAATGTGGATGTAAAACTTGGCGCTTCAGGTTTTTGTTGACTGTTTGACCAGTTCAAGCGTTTGTATGAGAAAGAAAGTTAAACTAGGCGGGTCCCTTCACAAGGAGACTTGGTTTGATAAGGACTGCTTTTGTACTCGTAAGGAAACCAGATCAAAACTTCGTACTTTTAAGCGCACACGTGACACAGGTGACAGGCATACATACGTTAAGGCACGTAAAGAGTACAAATCACTTTTGGAACATAAATGTAAACGATTTAAGGCGACAAAACCCTGCTTCTCGCGAATACCTTGCACAATCCTAAAATGTTTTTGGAAAAAGAGTTAAAGGCATGCACTGGTCTATCTAGAAAGCAGACCGCCCCAAATAGCATCTCGCTGAAAAAGAATGGCAGAACCATTTTATGAAAGTGTTTGAGTCTAATCTAGCTAGCCAAGTGAGCAACTCTAATCTGTTACCTATAAATGCCAACGTACGGATTGACTCACTAGACAACAAAATCTCCATTGAGGAGGTACAAAGAGCTATATACTCTTAAAAAAAAAAAAACGGTAAGTCAAGTGGCGAAGATGAAGTTTTAGCTGCTGAAATGTTAAAAGCGGCAGGAAACCACGTTGTTCACTTTTGACCGAATATTTCAACGCTATTTTTGATGAAGGACAGTATCCTGAAATGTGGTCAAGTGCTGTAATTGTCCCATTTTTAAAAAAAGGTAATCCTCGTGTCACTGACAATTATAGAGGGATATCGCTTCTGAGCTTACTTGGCAAATGCTACACTTCTATTCTCAATAAAAGACTGTACAGCTGGCTGGAAACGAATGGAAAAATCGGAGAAAACACAGGCAGGTTTTAGACGGGGTTATTCGACTCGGATCACGTATTTACGTTGTATGCTGTAACGCAGAAGTACTTGTCTAGACAAGGTGGTAAGCTTTATGTCGCTTTTATCGATCTACGAAAAGCGTTTGATACAATCAAGCGTGACATTCTGCTAGGGGTCACTATACAAGGCAGGTGTATCATCCAAATTTTTTGATGCAATCAAGGCAATTTATTGCAAAGTGGTTGCACGTGTTAGAGTTGATAATGAGCTCACCGAAGCTTTTGAATGCCCCCAAGGCTTGCGCCAAGGTTGTGTCCTTAGTCCAACTCTTTTTGCTATAATCATAAATGAGCTTGCCGAATATGTTACTGAATTTGGCAAACATGGCATCCAGCTACTACCAGATTTTGTTGAACTTTTCATTTTACTGTTTGCCGATGACTTAGCATTACTGTCATGCTCGCCTAGTGGCTTACAGCGCCAGCTTGATTGTGTAAGTAACATGTGCACCAATCTCGGATTAACTGTAAATATTGACAAAAGCAAGATCATGGTTTTCAGGAAGGGAGGGTATCTGGGAAGACATGAGAAATGGTTTATCAACGGTACTAACGTTGAAGTTGTAAATAGTTATGTGTATTTAGGCTTTACCTTTACCACTTCTATGAATATGTGTAGCAGTGTAAAAAAACAACTCGCAGTCAAAGGTAAAAAGTCCCTTTTTGAGGTTCTGAAAGCTCACAGCTCTCTCAATCAAATGACAAGAAATACTTTCTTTAAAATTTTTGATACCATGATTCAACCGGTTTTGTCTTACACTGCTGAGATTTGGAGTATCTTGATAAAGGATGACCCAACCGAAAAAAAATTCATTTGTTTGCTTGTAAAAGATTCCTTAAACGTGGCCCTCCGTACTAACCTAATGGTTTACGGTGAGCTCGGCAGACACCCCCTCATTATTAATGGTTTTATGAAAGCTTTGAAATTCTGGTTCAGATTGTTAAATATGAACGACAAGCGCTTACCAAAGCAGGCTACAGGATGCTTATGAATTTAGACGAAAACGGTAAACGGAACTGGGTATCAGAATTGAGGTTTTTACTGAACAGAACTGGTTTCGGATTTGTATGGCTTGCTCAGGGAGTGGGTGATGTGAATCAATTTTGTAGTGTCTTTAAACAGAGACTCCTTGATATGAATTGTCAAGATTGGGAACACAATCTGACCACCAGTGATCGTTACGCACTCTACAGAGACTTCAAATCTGACCTGTCCCCTGAAGTATATTGGGTTGTATTAAACAGAAATGTTTCAGAGACGCTTTAATTAGATTCCGACTGGGCATTACTTCTTTGAAAGTACATAGTAATAGATATGTAAGACCTGATGTGACTGTTGATAACTTCTGCCCTTTCTGTCCTGGTGAAATCGAGAACGAAACACATTTTTTGTTTCGTTGTAAACAATACGATAGTATTAGACATGTACATATGAGGAACATAGCGCCCTGTAATGAATGGAGACAGTTTTCTCAGTTAATGTCAACTCAGAGCGAAGTTAAGATAAGGCAACTATCTTGGTATATCTTTAAATGTTTGGAGATTCGTGACAATCCGTATTCGCTCGAAATACAACCGTAAACTTTTTTTCTCTCTTCAGTATTTTTGGATTTTCATTCTCTCTGATTTATCACGTTAAAAAAAAAGAAATCTTATGTTAGTCTTTTCTTCAGTCCGCTCGGAGATTTACTCTCGATTATCATTAACCAATCGTGTTTGATGCACTCGTTCGTCGACTTTAGCAGTGAAAGCAGCCTTGACAGAGGTCTGTCATGACATTGCTTAAGTCTAAGCACACACACACACACACACACACACACACACACACACACACACACACACACATGGGGGCGCTCGCGCGCGCGCGCGCGCGCGCGCACACACACACACACACACACACACACACACACACACACACACACACTCGCGCGCGCGCGCACGCACGCTTGTTCACACGTACGCACGCACGCAAGCGCTCACGCGCGCACTGTAGGCTACTATTGTGACTAATTTAGGGTATCCTGATAATGGTACTATGATGATGATTTTCTCTTATCAACAGTAAGAAACTGTTTGACCCATTTCTCTGCCCTTTACTTAGGGTTGAGCCTTCTTATAACAAACACATGTGTCGAAAGTCTACTTCGTACAGGCCGTTATGTGTGTGGATGTCGATTATGTCCCCTTTCTGTCTGTCTGTCTGTCTGTCTGTCTGTCTGTCTGTCTCCAAGTGTGTGTGTGTGTGTGTGTGTGTGTGTGTGTGTGTGTGTGTGTGTGTGTGTGTGTGTGTGTGATGGCGATAGGTACGTACGTGCGTATTTGAAAAGTGTGCAAGAATGTGTATGAGCGATGCATGCACCCTTGTGGACGTGCATGTGTGTGTTCGCCCACGTCCCAGCGTATCTGCCGGTGTACACACACGCGCACGCGCGCGCGCGCGCACACACACACACACACACACACACACACACACACACACACACACACACTGCACGCACACACACACACACACACACACACACACACACACACACACACACACACACACACACACACGCACACACACACACACACACACAAAGTCACACACACACACACACACACACACACACACACACAACATACATACGTACATACATACATACATACATACATACATACAGAGAGAGAGAGAGAGAGAGGAGAGAGAGAGAGAGAGAGAGAGAGAGAGAAGGGAAATGATTTAGATTGCGTACGTCAGCAATAGGGATGGTTCAGTTTGTTCCCCTGACCACTTGAAGAAAAAAGAAAACACCCGAAGGTGTTGGGGAGGACCCAGAGAAGCACTGTCTTCACCTGCCTTTAGAGCAGTCCTGTACCACCCTTGGAGGCCTGCGCTGTGTTGACGATGAGTACAGGCACGCGCAGGCACTCCATGAAGATATCAAGGGACATAACTGCTCCTGAACAGAGGTAAATCAGACTACAGGATGCAACACATAACAGCCTTGGTGTAGCATCCCCATGGGTGTACCAGCCCGTATTTCATGACTGCAGAGCCCACCGGCAAGAACACCCTCCAGCTGTCGAGCACACTCCACAGACCCAACCACCCATGTCCACAGACAGATGAAGACAGTGCCACTCCAGACACAGCCAAGCTTTGGCCATGCGGTCTTATGTGCCCTCAAGAGAGGGCAATAGGGAGTCAGCAAAAGGGATGGTTCAGTTTGTTCCCCTGACCACTTGCCTTTTACCTGCGTTTCCTACGGCCTCAGTTCACATTGTTCACAGCCCAGCCAACCACAGCCGGTCGATCAAAGTCAACTGGTCACGTAGCTTACACAGCTACTTAATTTAAAAAAAAAGATAAAGGTAGCATTGATGAGTCCACACACGGCAGTCGCTCTATTGATCAGAGAATAGAGTCATCCATCATCATAGCAGTGCCAGCTGCGCTGCCTCAAGAACATCAACAAAGAACAGATACCTGCACGTCTTGTTGGAATGGTGAGACTGTCCAGTGCGTCGACAAGGAATTTGTTCAGCCAAGTGTACGGATGGAACTACAACACAGATGTCAAGTTGGACTCGATGGCAAGGAAAAGAAGAGGACGAGGATGCTACAAATTTCCATTCTAGTCTGAAACTGCACGACAGGACTACACTGTATGCTTACTTTCGTAATATATCCTGTCATCAGTCAAGCTGAGAGAAACCGACACCTGCAGTGTTAGTCAAGAAATTTGAGCAACACTCTCAGAGACGCATCCATTACGTGGATGAAACTAAACTGTGTGGTCTCTGACTTCCCAGCTGGGTCAGCAGCAACCTCACCTCTGGGTGGGAGCCGCTGGGGTCAGAAATCCAAAGTTGTAAGCCAGTAATCCGCGAAGCTAACCACTTCGCCAAGGCGACTAGATCGCACTGTCTTCTTTGTACGACCTGTACAGCCAGTTTCCTCGAATCTATCCGCAAGTAATGAAGCAGTGAATGCAACAGCAGTCGATCTGAACATGATCATGATACGATCAGATCATTTCCCATTGCAAATTGTAGCGCATGGAGATTGTTTTCCAAGGGAAGTAAGCCGCTAAGACTTTGGGGACAAGATCCATCATGTAGAAAATGTTGCATTGTTGAAGACCTCGTAACGCACAAAGAGCATTACGAAGATGGTGTTGGAATAGAAGAGACTGAAGCAGAGCGAACCCAGCTCAGCAACATTTTGTTAGAGTTTGCTGAGGGTTCTGAGGTACCAATGGAAGCACTCACTCAAAATGACGGTGACTGTAGTCTGAAGAAAGACATTCTGACTGTTGCAAACCCCTCTTCATCCCTGTACTCTGGCAGTTTGCACCGGTGGCAAGTGGTGTCAATAGAAGCATTATGTCGCCATTTCCGAAAAAAAAAGAAGGCTGACTGACTTCCATCCCTGACGTATTGTACCCTAAAGCCATGGCAACTTCTGGACTCTGACTTGTTGTTCATCATGTGGACGCCACCTGGCCAGATGACCTGGTTGACAAGCTGTGGACCTCTAATTATTTTGTCCCGTTGTTAACCGTGACATCAAGATCGTCAGATGTAGCACGAACAGAATCATCAATCCAGTGCAGTCCTACTGTCAACTTGTACTTTGCAGAATGGCAAAACCAGACCTACATCGCTTGTGTGAATGGAATCTCAGACTGCTTTTTAACTCTATGAAAAAGCATGGATATGACCCCTATTTTTTAAATAAGTGATGATGACATTTTACCTGACACGTGCAAAGGATCTGAGGTCACCAGTTAAAGGTGAATCTGTCATGGAAAGTAGCTCTCGAGGAGAACAGCATTTGAGAGGCTGTTGTGCATTTTGCAGCTCGTTCTGAAATCTGCTGACGATTTGCAGCCGAAGCATTTGCTAAGGTGCACATTATTCCTTGAAAAATGTTTTCGTAAGTCTGTCTGCATTAGTTGACTCATATTGTTTTGCATTATTTGTGCAGGTGTATGAATGAAATGTGTGTGTGTGTGTGTGTGTGTGTGTGTGTGTGTGTGTGTGTGTGTGCGTGCGTGTGCGTGCGTGCGTGCGTGCGTGCGTGTGTGTGTGTGTGTGTGTGTGTGTGTGTGTGTGTGTGTGTGTGTGTGTGTGTGTGTGTGTGTGTGTGTGCGCGCGCAGATACATACTTATTTGGCTTTCAACGTGTTGGATATGATTATGTTCATTTTTTTTTTTGTTATACGAATTAAAGTGTAATTCTTTAGAAGTTAAACCAATATTTAAAAACAAAATGAGTTTCTGAATGAAATATCTCTAGGCTGACTTTTCGTCTGTTTCAACAACATTATTATTGTTGTGTTTGTAAGTATGGCACAAGACTGCAACTTCTGCATTCGAGTATCATTTTGGAAGAAACTGTCTTTATAGAGGCATCGTTCCTATACCATTACACTTTTCCCTCTTCCTCGTTCACCTCAAGTGGTCGGTCACTCCCATGTCTCGGATGAAAGGTGCTGTCATCTGCAAATCCTCCAAGGTGCCGTGCAGTTTGATGCCCAGAGACGCTGAGGTCAGCCAGACACTGTCCCTTGCATTAGCATGTTGTGGGCAGCTTTGGGGGATGTGATCTGCTGTCATTGGTCTATGACCACTGAGACACCTTCCTGACTGTCCAATGCTAAACTTCGTATGCAGGTGTGGTTTAGGTGATTGTATCCAGCCAGCGGAAAAATGTGCTCCTGTTCCTCTCGTTCCAGCAGGCGGTAGCTTTCATTTGGTGTGTGCTAAGGATGTTGGAGGTTTACGAGAACTTCTGAAGGCTCTGAGAGCTGTGATGACATCCGTGAAGACAACGACGCGACATGCAGTTTTGGCCAAATTTTGGGAGGCCGCTGCGGCATTTTGACAGAAGGACTCTGTCTGTGCTCTAAAGTTGGTGGAATGCTGGCCTGTTGGCACAGCAAGTTCTCCATTACTGCCTGTGTACCAGATGAAGATTGTGGCTTCAACAGCCGGTGTGGGGTTAGTCGCCAGACCATCTGTAGAGGTATGTGTCCAGTTTTCCTGGCGACACAGGTTGCAGAAGTTCTCGGCCATGGCCTTTCATTGAGTGTCTAGACAACCGAGTCCCTCTTCCATCAACTCCAGGGATGCTGGTGAAGACAAATGGAAACTGGTACCTCTTCCTTCATGCGACACTAGCAGGTGCTGGAATACACTTTGCTTCGAGTTCCATCATGACAGCTCTCTCAAATCTTGGTGACTGGTGAACGAATATGTCTTTTTTTTAGCCGACTGTCGTGGGATGGGCTTACTGTAATTCTTCTCGTTAAAAAAAAAAAGCAGGTCATGATACGCCTGATGGTTCTTCTTCACGGAGTTCACGCAGGGTTCTGTGCACTGCTACTCTACGTTATCAATGAAGTCTGTAGTCTTGATTTGCTTATGGATGTCTATGAAAAGGTATGGTAGTCCCTGTAGGGAGACCGGGCAGAGACTGTCTATATAAACATATTGATCCTACATCATTATACCTCCCATGGGAGTGCCAAACAGAAAATATCAGTAAAAATATTTTGATTTGTACTAGTACAGTCCTTTAGATTTTCTTACATGTATTGATCCTGCACCATTATACTAGTCGACTAATCCTAAATCAATATACAAGTCCTTGTGGGGTGCCAGGCAGGAAAATGTCTTTTAAAATGTATTAGTTCCACATGATATTACGGGTCTCTATGGGAACACCGTATAGACACTCTTTTTTTCTGAAGGTGATTTCTGTACGTTTCGGTGCTATGTCTGTTCCTCTTCATCAGACGTTTTCGTCGGAACACAGCACGATAATTTCTTGAGCTTGTGCGGCAGGGGGTTGGCTGGCAGTCGTCGTCAGTCTAAGAACCGCCGTTTTTTGATTTACTCCGCCTTCAGGTGTGATCACAGAGACAGCTGTGGCTGAGAAAATAGGAATTAATGTTTCCCACAAAATGGGGGAGACTCAGCAGGCGTACTGGTCAATATGGAAAAAAAAGGAAAAGCGTTTGCTGTGTGGTTGAAATGCATTTCCTGGTGAGAGAGAGAGAGAGAGAGAGAGAGAGAGAGAGAGAGAGAGAGAGAGAGAGAGAGAGAGAGAGAGAGAGAGATTTAACAGATTTCATTCAACATTTCTATACAGTAAAACAGATAATAACTCCATGGCGCCTAGATCTGTACTCTACAAACCCAGTGTACACTGCTTGCTACCTTTTTCATAGTTTATCTTTAAGGTTAAACCCAAGACGCTTCAAAACTCTTTGATTCAGCACTTGTCTGCGACGTTCCAACACACCATTTAACAGATACAGGTATGGCGTTATAGATGCACTGAAAAAAATGAAAAAGATCGATACGGAGATATTTACCTCACCGTGAACCCACACTTCCTGTGACATAAGAGCAGCCCACAACGTTACGAGGCACCAACAGCAGACGTCCCCCATAGAAATTCTGATAATACAACGTCCTGTAGTAAGGTCATATTCTTGGTTGTCTCTGGCTAGAAAATCTAAAGTGTTACCTTGGATCATGATGTAGATGTAAATCTGTCCCACCACAGTGGACACCATCATCATGCCGTTCAGAACGACCAGCAGGCTGAAGGCGTAGTGATGTCCTCCTGGTTGTTCTCCTGAGACAGGCAGGGGGACGCAGAGGCTTGTCTGACTGAAGTCACTGTCTGATGACACAGTGGGAACTATAGACAGACAGGCACCTGCCAGCCACGCCAGGAGACAGACGAGAGAAGTCACTCTCTTCTTCCACTGATACCCAACTTTGTTCATCCAGGTGAGGACAACACACCTATGCAGGGCCATACTAACATCTACAAAGACGGCCACCTCACAGGAAAGCAAGAAAATGAACGCTAATAGCTTGCAAAAGACACCGGATCTCCACTCCGTGTCCTTCCACAGGTAGTCACTGCCATACATCTGGTCACCACACACTGCACTGAAAGATACATCCCCATCAGGAATTTAGAAACACACAGGTGAGACAAAAATATTGTAGTGCTGTCCTTCTCTTTGCCCTCTCTGAAAAACATGACACAAATAAGACCGTTGCCGAGAGAAGGATGAAAGTGTCAGAAGGTAGATAAGAATCTGCTGCACCTTAGCTCCCAGAAGATTGTTACAGGTGGAAAAGGTGGGAAGGGGGGCGTGACAATTCCTCGTATTGACATGGTCTGGCAAAGTCTGAATACAGCAGAACTTGAAGCTGTCGGCGTGCAATTCTCTAAGCTTGCTCAAGTTCCTTAACAAGGTGTGAGGAAACTCTAACATCTCACTGCCACGGTGATCCAACTTAGCCAGAAGGGGATTGTCATACCCTTTCCCTGTCACGCTCCGAGTATTGCTGCCCAGAAAGGTTGAGGACAACGAGTCCAGAGAAAGGCTGAAGTGTGTTCAGGTCTAGGTTTGGTATCTCCACGAATGCCAAGTCCATGATTCTGAGATTAGGAAACTTCAAAGCCTCTTCTGATCCACTGTGAAACAAATCAGTTAAAGGATTTTTTGCTAGAATCAAATGAACTAGGTTGCTGACATTGGAGAGAGTTTCCAAAGAAACAATCTTCAGCTGGTTTTCGCTGACATCCAGAATCTTCACGTTGGGGAGCTCTGGAAGGAGCAGTACTGTTAGACAGCAGCGGGTCATGTTCAGATAGACAAGCATCGTGTTCCTGAGCAAACTTTCCGCTTTCATTTCACTACCAGACACGTCTAAATAGCGCACGTTCGGGAACTCGTCTAAAGGAAACACCTGTCTACAGGTAAAAGCCAGGCCCTGGCAGGAGCACTGGTCAGGACAAGACATGGAGCAATACCATTCATCGTCATACTGAGGACACTGGTTTCTGCCGTCACACACATGATCCGGGTGCAGACACACCCGAGACTGACGACAGCGAAAGTACCCAGGGCAGGAGTAAGTCTCGCACTCTGCCTCGTCTTCTTTGTAGGGGCAGTCACAAACGCCGTTACATCGCACGAACACAGGAAAGCGGTAAGCTACGAAAGGACATTCAAAATGCGTTGGGGGAATCGGGGATCCTGGCACCATTCTGATGTAACTGACCCCCATTGTGTGTTTGTCATCATAAAAACGAACCAGGGCCGGGAAACCGTATAGTTCCCATTCTGATATTAAATGGACAATGGTCTTCTTCCACGTATGTAATATTTACACAGTCTAGAGTCGGGAGAATTCTTGCAATGAGGATCGAAAAGGCTGCACTTGTTTGACTCATCAAACACACTACCAAATATATGGTGGGAGAGAAAAAAAGCAATAAATTACTATTCAGTTGTTGCAAAAGCTGGTAGTGAATGGTGGAAGTAAAAAGTAACATGATAGAAAGAGACGTATTGCGGAAAGAAAATAAAGATATGCATCGTATGGAATCAGCCTTATCCCGAGTTATGCCCGTAAAAGAAAATGGACATCAACAACATGAAGTCCATCAGCACTTCTGTTAAGTAACACAAACATCGTCAGTCAGTCAACACTGACGCTTGTCTGTTTGCTCAGATTTGCCAAACAATTCATTCATGCAGAGAAACAACACCAACAAAACAAACAAACAAACAAACAAGCAAAACAAAACAAAACAAAACAAACAGACAACAACAACAAAACCCCCAACCAACCACCAAACCAAACCAAACAATAGAAAACAAACGAGGCAAATTATTTGTCTGATTCACGAGTGATTACCACAAACAACAGTATGAAGTGTTCATGGTGGATGGGGAAGGAGAGAGGAATGGTATGCAATTCCAATGAAATAAATATCCTTTTCAGAAAAAAAATCAACATAAAGCAGAAAATGAAACATATCACATCTGAAGAATGATAATTATGATAAAATTGATAGTAATACTAGTAATGATAATGATAACTATAATGATGATAATACTAATGTGTATTATTATCATTGTAGTTATCACTTTTATCATCCTTTTTTCTACGTATGTATAGTGATTAGTAAGTTTGATCCATGTGTGTCATTTAAAGCTGGTGTTCTCAGAAATACGTGCCTGTTTTTTTAATCCTGAGTGTAAGTTTAATTTTCGATGCGCCTGATCGTCCCAGAAGACAGACACTGTGAAAACCCAGAGATACAGCTACTAACATCTTAAAATAGTGCATGAGAAAAAAAAGAAAAGCAGCATGAAAAGAACTGACATATTAAATATTATAATGCGCCTATAAAGCGAGTTATAATGCGCCTACTTCTCCCCTCCCTTCCCCTCTCCTGAATGAAGAGATTTTATCCCTGTTATGGGAAATAACTCTTTCAAGTCAAGCGTAGTCTCCCTGATCCTTACCTGACCACTGTGTCACCGCAAGGTAGCGTTTTCTCGAATGGACACGGCGGATGGACACAAAAATTCTCGTCACTCCCGTCAAAACAGTCTACACTGTAATCACAAACCAACGTAAAAGGCAGGCGCGCTTCATTGTTGGAGCACAGAAAGTACAGCGACTCTGACGTGTTGGGAGCCACGCACCAGGATGACGTCAGCGCCGTAAGTTGCCTCGTCAGAGGGCTGAAAACTGACG
>JADBJO010034046.1:0-13923 GCA_016801955.1 Conus betulinus
GGGAAAAACTCCAGAGAAGCACGGAGGGGCGGAGACTCAGCGAAGCACAGAGCTGGGCGGCACGGGATGGCGGAGCCAGAGAAGCCACAGAGATGGGGCGGAGGAGTACCCCAGCGAAGGCGGGACACAGAGATGAGGCGGAGGGACCCCAGCGAAACACGGAGATGGGCCGGAGAACCCCAGGAAGCACAGAGATGGGCGGAGATGCAGCGGCACAGAGATGGGCGGAGGACCCCCGCGAGCACAGATGAGGGCGGAGACCCAGCGACACAAGGATGGGCCAGCCAGGAGGCACAGAGATGAGGTCAAACAGACCTGAGCGAGACAAAAATTCTGAACTGCCTTCCACAATCAGCAAACCAAGACACTGATTGACAGGAATATGATGTGCACACAGACCTACTACAGGTGCAGTCTACACCACTGCGTACTCAGCCTACACAAACTCCACCAGCCCAAAACGCTGGGACTGCGTTAGGCAGCTACTAAAGTTAGGCCATAGACGCCCCTACTACACACACGTGACACATTCCTTCCACGCCAAACAATTTCAACCTTTTGATTATGTTCAAAACAAGAACCTACCCATGAACAACGATACGAATGGGCCCGCTCTATATCGTGAATTGACAGCGTCATCTCAACCTTTTCCGTACATATACTTCCTATATTGATATTACTTTACGCACATCTCTATAATATTTACCAAATCGCGGTGGCTTTACAACCTGTACACCACTAACACTCCCTACTATCTGTCAATCTCATCTGCCTAGGGAAAGATTTGCTCGTATTAGGCCTCCCACAAAACAACATTAAGGACCTTGCGACCAATAGAATATTTCATATTCAACCTATCAGGGTGACACTACCCACGTAGAACATAACATCTTTTTGGACCGTCCAACGACAGAATGAACCATTTTTTTACCTCCTACCACATGCAGGAAGAAAAATAAATCTTTTCTGACTTACCCACGGCCGAGGAAAATATACCTTTCTGAACCTAATCCACGCAGAAAGAGAAAACAACAACAACAACAACAAATGGAATAAATCTTTTCGACCTACCAGCACAGAGAAGCGATAACACCTAGATCCAACCATACAGACATTAACAGGTTTCTGAAACGATCTACCAGAAAAAAAAATGCACCTTTCTAACCTGTCACACAGAAAACAACACTTTTCAACTACTTACACAGAAAATGACACGCTTTCTATTTCCTCCCACATTATAAACAATAACACCTTTTTAACCTTACTCTCCAGAAAAAACACCTTTCTGACCATAACCCACACACAAAAAAATCAAATTACACCTTTTCTACCTGTCTGCATAGAAAATGGACACCTGTCTATATATTACCAGAAAATAACACTTTGAAAACTTGGCCACGCACAAAATTATACCGTATTCTCTACTCACAAACGCATAACAAAATAACAACACCTTTCAGTAAGCTACCTACACAGAAATAACACCTCCTCTATTCCACCTGACACCGAAAATAATACTTTCTAACCGATAGGCATGAAAATAAACACCTTTTTATTCCATACAACACAGAAAATAACGCATTTATAACATTCATTACACAGAAATCACAACATTGCTGACCCTTGCTTCTATACCAAGAACTAAACACCTTTCTGATCACATACAACCGAAAAATAACACCTTTCTATCTTCACATACACGGAAGTACACCTTATCGCTACCTCACCACAGAAGATACCTTCTTTCCGACCTAAGCAGACATAAGATAACCCCTCATTACCTGTCCACATCAAAACATAGTCTTTGCTGACCTACAGACTGAGAAGAAAAAAAAAACATCTGGCCTATCCCACACAGGAAGTGGACAGCTTTCATGCCCCCCATCGAGAAAATAATAAACACGATGATTGCTCCCGAAGAACAAATTCAGGCGTACAGGTCCAAGCCAATGCTTCTTAAGCTTCCCATTCTGTTTAGCGGATGCAATAATATACCTACAAATAGGTAAACTTGCACAACAACAAATATCAACAGAACAACAACAACAACAACAACAACCACACCACAACAAAATTCTCCATGAACATCCCACCCCTTATTCCAGGGGGAGGTGTGTGTGTGGTGTTGTGTGTGGTGTGTGTGTGTGTGTGTTGTTGTGTGTGTGACCGTGTGTGTGTGTGTCGTGTGGGGTGTGTACGCAGGATGTGCCTGTACATAATGCGGCACGCGTAGTTGTGCTTGCGTGCGTGCGTGCGTGGCTGTGCGGTGTGTGCGTGCGTGCGTGCGCCCGCGCGCGCGCGCGCCCGCGCGCGCGCGCGCGTGTGTGTGTTTGTGTGTGTGTGTGTAATCTTCATTGTTGTGAAGCATGTGCAGGTTAGTATTTTTGTTTGCAGGTATATCTGTTATTGTAGTTATGTTATGACTTTAAGTATTTGTTGTGAATGTGTGCATGTGGCCTTGTACGTATCTATGTATGTAAGAATGTATGTATGTAGTTGTGTGGGTGTGTTGTGTGGTATGTATGTATGTGTTATGTGTGTATGCATGTTTGTATGCATGTATGTATGTATGTTATGATGTATGTATATGAATGTATGTGGCGCATGGCTCGCGCACGCACAATGTGTGCTGGTGTGTCTATATTGGTGTGGTGAATGCGTGTGTACGAATCTGGCCTTTTGCCACCCCTACTCCTTCACTACACCCCCGGTTCTCTTTGCTTTCAGGTTTTCTTTCCTGTGTTTTCTTTTTTTCATACTGTTTTTTTCCTTTGGTCCTTTCAGCCGCTGGTGATGAAGAGGGCTGACAAGGTCAAGCGTGCTGAACCTACATACGCACCGGGGCCTCGTGCCTAATTGCCCTTCGTTGGCCTCGTGCCTAAATTGCCCTTCTACCGAGCACTGACTATTTAACACATACAGGTCACACACACACACACACACACACACACACACACCACACACCCACACAGGCGCGCGCACCCGCGCGCGCAGCGCACGCACGCACACGCGCACACACACACATGCACTCGCGCGCGCGCGCGCGCAGCACACACACACACACACACACCTACACACACCACTCGCGTGTGTGTACTTGAGTGCAGACATATGGGTATTGCACGCACGTTACGCATGCACAAACGCATGACACATCACGCACACCAAAAGCACTCATACCCAGACGCATTATACACACATACAAAGAAAAAAGAAAAGAACACACACACACACACACACAACACGCACACACACACACACACAACACACACACATACACACACACACATACACACACAACACACACACCCACACCACACACACACACCATATGCGCGCGCGCGCGCATACACACAAAGACGCGCGCGCGCGAAGGCACGCACACACAATCGCAGTGGTTCGGACGTAGAAATAACCAAACTAGTCTAGAGAAACGAAACCCACATTCTGTGGGTATTCTCACTAGGGCTTGGCAATCCCATGTGTACGAATCACGGACCATATCACACTACAATGTTCAATAATACTTTGGACAGAACCCACTGTCATTCTACCACATTATTAAACGCTTCTGCTGAAGTACGAAACTAGTGTCTTGTTGTGATTGAAAGAATGGTCAGATTTGTTGTTTGGTAGGTGAACAAGGAGAATGCTGGAGAGTAGATTCCACAGATACTTCAATGTTCCCTTTCTGGCTGCTCCGATTGCTTCCTGCCACCTCTGCCACAGATAGTTCCTAACCGATTGCTTCCCCCCAATCCCCACGGTCACGAGAGTTTTCGATTGCTTCCTCTATAGTCCGCGCACGGAGAGTTCCGTATATGCTTCCTGGCAATCTGCCATGGAGAGTTCGAAACTGAGCAGTGGCGCGAATGTCCTCTTCCAAGCATGGACATTGCAAAATTTGCAAAATTTGCTCTTCATTTAAGATAAACTTCACTGGCCCTCGTCGTCTGAGAGAGAATGAAGTACAAAAGCTGTGGTGTTAGTTTCCACATCATGCCTGGCTCTGTCTCTGGCTACTTGTCTGATCTCTGTCCATGTGCAGTGTTTCACTCTCTCCGCTCCCCCGGTGATATAGCACTTCTCTGTCTGTGTCGTTTCTTCTCAAGAAAAGTCCCATGGTTTCTGTTATTCCTTCACCATTGATTGCCCACAGCTGTAGATTTCTTTCTCTCTGGGTTCTGGCCATTGGCTGGCGAGAACCCGCGTGAGATGTGATGTAGGGAAACAATGCTAGTTTGCGTCTGAATAATGCCAGAGATGGCAGATGGCCGGCTGCCAGAATATGTGATTCACGGATATCAGGCATTATGGTTAAGGTTTAAATGCGTTGATTTTAATCAAACATTTGATTGAAATTGAGTAGTTTAGTTTTTTTCTTTTCATTATATTTGTTTAACATTCTTTGCATTATTGGCTCGAGTTTTCTTAGATCAGTCATGCTGTTTCAGACACTGTCGGCTTGTGTCGGACATTGATTATTGAGCTTGATGATGGACCCCAAGCAAGCACAGGAACAACTGCGTGACCACACGAAGCAGGTCGTGGGCTTGACCCTGCCTGTTGTGGGGAAAACGAACTCATGGTGCGTCGAAATGTTTCTCATGCTCTTCATTGCCTCGAACCACGCCTTCAAGGACCGTTTGGAGTTGGACACTTGTGATAAACGCATGCGTTGGGCGCCGTCGCGCGCGCCGCGCACACATTAAAACACACACACACACACACAAACACACCACACACACACACCACACGCACGCACGTACGCATATTAGAATGGGATTACCCCAAGGATTTGTGATTTCGCCAATCTTGTTTAATATTCTAATGGCCGATTTACAAAAGATTTATCTAAAGATGTTGTATTGGTGTGCAATTCGCAGACGAACATTTGTTTATGGATGAATGTTACCAATGAAGCGAAAAAAACCCTTCACGATCACTTAATTATATACGCATCAAACATCAACATGAACTAAATCAAATCAATAGATTTCTACTTGAAAATGAACTATCTCTTTCTGTTGAAAAACAAATATTATGCTATTCAATTCAGGGTAACCCAGAGAATTTTCCTGTGTTTTACTGTAATGGTTCTATCTTACAGTATGTGAATCTGCAAGTTTTTTAGGTGTATATATAAATTCTAACCTTTCTTGGAATCATCATATTGTCTATATTACCAACAAAGCAAGAAAACGTTCAAACTTTCTGAAGATTATAACTAAACAAAAGTGGGGACAAGATACGACAATTTTAACTGCGCTAGCAACGGCTCTCGTTCGCGGCTTACTTATGCCCAAGATCTTTTTTTTTTAGCGCGCCCCAATATCTTTTGAATAAATTACAAAAGTATTGACTGCAGGCTTATAAACTTGCTCTGGGTGTTCCCACACATGCATCTAACTTAGGAACTTATAGTGAAGCTGAATACTACCTCTTGAAGAGTTGAGAAAAGCATCTGCCTCAAAATTTACTTTAAGAGTCTTACCTTGAATAATTTTCTGTACAAACGAGGTGTATCTTTAAAATCTGAAGTAGATTTTGCTAAACGAGCGCGCGAGAAATCCAATCATTAAAACTATTGTCTTATATTTCCAATCAAAACATTGACTCTGAAATCACTAACATTGCTTCTAAACCATCCTTTTCACCATTCCCCAGGTTGGTGCAAAAAAGTCTCTTTGATATCAGTTCCAATGAAATATCAAAAAAAAATCCCCTATATATTAAAAAGTTTTGTCAATAATCATCTGGATGAAAATTACAGAAATTATATAAAAATTTCACTGATGGCTCAATCTTAGACGATAATGTAGCAGGTGCTGCCATTTATTATTCCAGATTTGAATGTAGAGAAACTCTATAATCTTGGTAAAAAAAATCTTTCCATATTTAGTGCAGAGCTCATTGCCATTTTGATGTCTTTGGAATTTATTTTACATCACCCCCCTAAATTCTTGTCGAATTCTTGTGTGTACTGATAGCAGATTGGTTCTGGGTGCCCTCCAGTCCCAAAATTCAAAAATTCGACTTGAGATTGTATTAGAAATTAACCAAGTCATTCAACCTTTTTATCACTTAAAGGGATCACTGTTATTTTTATTGGGTACCATCTCACAGTGGAATTGTATCAAAATGAAAGGTTGATCACCACAGCAAAAAGAGCAGCTGCGAAACATGGAAAGCACAGCTTCACTTAATATATCTTTAGATCTTTCAGAATGCTATTCCTTAATTGAAAACAGACTGAGAAAAGCTTCCAACAGTCCTTAAAGAACTCGAATCTCAGTACTATCATAACTGTATTGCATACAGTTCTGGAACACAGAATAAAACAGCAAAAATTATCTAACTCGTATACCTAGAGATGTAAGAAGCTTAATCCACAGATTACGTTTAAATTAACTGAAACAAAATTCAGTAGAAATATTAGATGTATGTGTGGAAATGCACTAAGTGTTTCACATTTGTTAATTCATTGCCCCAAAACAAAGAACTTGATTATCATGGCTGGTGGTAATACTTCAAATAGATCTACGTCATCACTCTCTAAAATGTTGAATGATTATTCGTTTCTCAGATCAGTTATTCAAAGTTTCTTACAGAGTCCGGTTGGCATTTTTTCTTTAATTAATAGTTTTTTTTTTAACACGTAGTAGTATTCAAAGTTCTACACACTCTCTCCCCCTATCCCTCCACCATTCTTTCATGAGCACGCATTCACATACCACACACACCATGAACACGTCGTCTAATGAAGACGTTAAATTGCGGAACAGCAGCTAACAACACAACAACAACAACAACAAACAACAAAAACAACAACAACCAAACAACACACACACACACACACACACACACACACAAACACACAAACCCACACACATCACACCGCACACACGCACACACACACACCCACACAGCACACACGCACAGCACGCCGCACGCACGCACGCACGCACGCACGCACATCGCACACGCACGCACGCACGCACGCACGCGCACACACACACACACACACCCACACACGCACACAAACACACCACACCACACACACGCGCGCGCGCGCGCGCGCGCGCGCGGACGCATTGTCAAGTGAACACAGACCTTTCTGTGAAACACCCCACCCCTGTTCCAAAGAGGAGGGCCCTGCCGTACTTTTGTGAAGGAACATTGGGCATGCTCTCTCTCTCTCTCCTCTCTCTCGATCTCTCCAGTCTCCTCTCCTCTCTCTCTTCTCAATGCCTCATCTCTCATCTCTCTGTGTGTATGTGTGTGTGTGTGTGTGTGTGTGGTGTGTGTGTGTTTGAGTAGAGAGAGAGAGAGAAAGAGAGTGAGTGAGTGGTGTGTGGGTGTGTGGTGTGTGTGGGTGTGGTGTGTGTGTGTGTGTGTGTGACAGAGAGATGGAGCTCTGGCAACCCCATACCAAAACAATAAAAACATCAGCAATGATTGGTATTTGGGGGCTGGAGTGCTTTATAGTGACAAGGGTGCTTCACAGGTGGCTAGTGCACGGTAAAAAAAAAAAGTACTTTGGTAATTCCTGACTTGTGCAGTTCTGCTGTATAGGGCTTGATTGAAAGGTTTGTTTCTTTGGATGAAGACCTGGGGAACAAACAGAAGTCTAGCTGTGTGTATGAAGTGAGCTGAGCCAACCAGTCACAAGTACTGCGTGTTTGGACACGGGATTCACATGCTACGCCCTTGTTTTAGACGTGTACCCTTCCTCTTGAGACTGAGTGGAGTGATAGGAAGTGAATTAAAACACAGTTTCAGGAACTTATGTCGACTTGCCCATGGATATAGGGTATGGTGGACCATGGGTACAGGGTATGGTGGACATGGGTACAGGGTATGGTGGACATGGGTACAGGGTATGGTGGACATGGGTACAGGGTATAGTGGACATGGGTACAGGGTATGGTGGACATGGGTATAGGGTATGGTGGACATGGGTACATGGGATGGTGGACATGGGCTACAGGGGGTATGGTGGACATGGGTACAGGGTATGGCGGATATGGGTACAGGGTATGGTAGACATGGGTCAGCGTATGTGGACATGGGTACAGGGGTATGGAGAACATGTGGTACAGGGTAGGTGGACATGGGTACAGGGTGTATGGGAGGAACATGGGTACAGGGTATGGTGGACAATGGTACAGGGTCATGGTCGGACATGGGTACGGGGGATGGTGGACATGGGTACAGTGTACATATGGACATGGGTAAGGGTATGGTGGACATGGATACAGCATATGGTGGACATGGGGTACAGGGTATGGAGGACATGGGTACAGGGTATGGTGGACATGGTACAGGGTGTAGGTGGATATGATACAGGGTCGCTGGATGGAGCATGGAACAGGGTACAGGTAGGGCATGGACATGGGTACTGGGGTATGGTGGACATGGGTACAGGGCATGGTGGATATGGGTACAGGGTATGGTGGACATTGGTTATCAGGGTATGGTGGACATGGAGGTACAAGGTAGGGTGGACATGGATACAGGGTATGGTGGACATGGGTACAAGTATGGTGGACAATGGTACAGGGTACGGGGTGGACATGGGTACCAGGTATGGTGGACATGGGTACAGGGTATGGTGGACATGGGTATAGGGTATGGGGACATGTATACAGGGTATGGTGGACATGGGTACAGGGTATGGTGGACATGGGTACAGGGTATGGTGGACATGGGTTAGGTATGGTGGACATGGATACAGGGTATGGTGGACATGGATACAGGGTATGGTGGACATGGATACAGGGTATGGTGACATGGGTACATGGGTATGGTGGAGGTTAACAGGGTATGGTGGACATGGATACAGGGTATGGTGGACATGGGTACAGGGTATGGTGGACACGGTTCTGTACAGGGTATGGTGGACATGGGTACAGGGTATGGTGGACATGGATACCGGGTATGGGTAGACATGGGTACAGGGGTATGTGCGGACACATGGGTACAGGGGTATGGTGGACATGGGTACAGGGTATGGTGGAATTGGATACACGGGTATCGGTGGACAGGATACGGGTATGGTGGACATGGGTAGCAGGGTTATGGTGGACAATGGATACTAGGTATCGGTGGACCTGATGGTAACATGGATACAGGGATGGTGGACATGGGTACAGGTATGATGGAGATGGATACATGGTATGGTGAAAAAACATAAGAACAGGACATAACATAGCATAGGGGGTGGGTAAGCACCATACAGGATATTGAATTAGATACAGTTATGCGGGAACATGGACACAGGCTGGTCACTGACTACTCGTGATTACAGGTTATAGGATTGGACATGGATAAAGTCTTATGATTGCCGAAGATACACGAATGGGCATGACCTAGATTAAAGTATGGTGGCAATGGATTCAAGGTATGACGTGCATCCAGTTTGTTACCGAAATGATTGGCCGGGTATGACGTGGTGGTCCCTCATGTATATGTGATCATGACATAGGCGACTAGGTACGGTAGACATGAGTTTTACGGATGTTGTGGTGCTTATGTGTTATGATGTCTGACGTCTCACTTTCAAACGTTTCAGATGCGTGTCCGATTATTCCCTAACACACAGACACACAGAACCAGCACGAAGCAGAGACAGGCCGGGCAACAGACAACGTTAGTTTTTTTTTTCTCATTTATATGGCTGTGCTGGAAACATCAAAACCATAAACACATAACAACGGTAGATAGTTCTACAAAAGGCAATAGAAGCACGTCTACCCACGCATCAAGGACTTCACACAACACACACAGGGAGCTTCGATCCATATCGCGCTCAAAAGCTACACATTCCATTTTCTCTTCCACTGGTACCCGATCTTTAGTGCCCCCACCACACAAGTCCCCCCAGCTGGCTTACACACGATTCCCAAGTCACAGTCTTCATACGGCAAGCATGCTTACTCGACAACTACGAGTTTCGAGTCGCGGTCAATCAGTGTACAAAAGCCCACAGCATGACTGATCACGCCGGACTACTTGCGACCATTGGAGGTCAGGCCTCCTCCACATGCATCTTGACGGAGATGCCTGAGGCCCTTTACTAGCAAAAATTGCCTTACTTAACTGGTGGTCAGACCTCTCCACATCGTCTTGATGATAGTCAGCTAGCTGGGGCATGGTCCCTTGGCTCCACCCTCTATGTAGGCATAGATATCATTTAATGGTAACTTAGCTGGAACTAGCTAGGTCTGGCGTCAGACATGATGGTGATTATACTGGGTATGGATACCAATTTGACGGACATGGATGGTGGATCTACTGGATAGGGATACAATGTACTGATGGCCAGGGGATATAGGCGGGTTCAGTGAACCATGGACACAAACTCCCGATGAAATATAAACAGTTGTAGGGTAGGGCGTTGTACGCGAATACCTAGTATTGTGGACATAGCTGTAGGCTATGGGGGATCTGAATGTGTGTGGGGTGACGACTATGAATTCATGGTATGAAATGAAGGGGGGCATGCGTTTATGATCATGGAATAAGGTACGATGGAGTATGTATACCTGATTTGATATGGATACAGTGTGTAATGTGGTATTCACAGGGTGATTGAGGTGTAATAGATAGGGTATAACTTGCAAGCGTATAGATCACAGTGATATGGAGAAGAGTAATAAGATGTGGGCTATAGGGTGTCGTTTGTGTCGATGGCAGATAACAAGGTTGGTGGATGGGCATGTCTGCCATGTGTGGCGACAATGCATCAGAGTTTGGCATGCTGCTGTAGTGGTATGAGGTGGGGTAACATTAACACAGGGTATAACATACGAGGGTGGCCTTGGGGGGGATATGTGGCAAGGTACTTGATAGACATGGATACAGAAATATGGCGAGCAGTGGATGGGTGTGGCAGGTATGGTGGTGGTGTCGGTAGTCCTGGCTGCAAGTCCACAGGTGCCCGAGAGGGAGCCAAAAAGGAAATCTTCCTGGCAATGTGGGCATTCTTTAGATTGTTTACGACGACGGAAAACTCTATCAACATCTCTGAACATGGGGACGTCGTACAGTACAGTTTCTTAAGGAGGGTTTTTTTTTTTTTTAATTGCACTTTCCTATCTACTCACAATCAGTCTCAAGAGGAAGGGAGCACGTCTAACTAAGGGTAGCATGTGAATTTCTCCCCAAGAAAAAAAAAGAAAATTTCCCCGTTGCTCTCCCATAACAGCCGGCATCGTCATTGTGACTGGTTTGGCTCAGCTCCCTTTAATACACACAGCTTATACTTCGTGTTTGTTCCGCGCACGGGTGGCCTTCATCCAAAGTAAGGGCGAAACCCTTCTCATAATCAATACGCCTATATCAGCAGAAACTGTAGCAAATTCGATTGAAGCTACAAATTACGCTTTTTCCAAAAAAAAAAAAAAAATCTCTTTATCTGCTTAAGCGGCGGCTTTGAAAAGGGCATCCTCTTGCCATATCTACATAAAGGATCTTCCTCCCAGCCGCACAACATGTGCAAATCGTCATGTTGCAAGTAATTGTTATATTTTTGTAAGTTGAAGTGTGCGCGTTGATCTCCAATCTGCGTCTCGTCTCCTCCTACTCCATTCTCGCCAATAAACATTCGGCTCTCCTACGATCAGCTCTCTCGTCTCTCTGTGTCTGTCTTTCTGTCTGTCTCCTCTCTTTTCTCGTCTCATCTCTTCTCCTCGTCTCTCTCTCTCTCTTTCCATCTGAGGACATGTTTATTTCTTCGCGGCGATCACGACCCGAACAAAGCAATCGTCTTCTGAGTGGGGATCGCAGGAATAATTCCAAAACACGGATCATCATATTCACACAGTAGCACACCCCTTGATTGTCCTTCCATGAAAACACAGCCTTCCAGGAACTCTCTTGTTTCTATGCCGATCCACTTCAATCGTCTCTGCACTCTGGCGATCAGATCAGCAGTAGCAACATAATCCTTTTTCTACTCCAGGTTCAAACTGCCAATCTTCTGCTTCGGAAAGGGACACGAACACGTCGCAAACAGCAGGGACGTTTCTGTGGAACCTCAGAGATCCGCGGAAGAGCCTGTTTTCTGTGTTTACAGCTAGCACGCTCCCCTACCCCCCCGGAAATGGAAAGATCCAGTTTTGGCCCTGGGGTGACCTTTGTAACAAAGCCCATTCTTATACCCCCCCCCCGAACCGGCCCCCCCCACCCTCTGGAACTTACCCCGGGGTAAAGTCCTGGGCTAGCCTGCTTTTACCCCCGGGGGTCATTCTAGGACTAGCTAGAACTTACCCCTAGTTGGAACTTACCCCCCGCGGGGTAGTTTGGGCTAGCCTGGATCTCCCCCCCCCCCCCCCAAAGGGTCAGTCTAGGACTATTTGGAATCTTCCTCCACCCCCACCCCCACCCTTCAAACAAGAGAGGGTTATTCAGGGTTTCCTCTGCCTGCCTTTTCCCCAACATCGCACACCACCGCCTTTTACAAAAATTGTTGTCACTAGCCTGCTATTTACCCCCCTCCTCCCACTTCCTATATACAGTCAGTTGGTTTAGGACAAAGTGTAGTTCTAGACTCCTTCTCAATAGATGGACCTCCTACCTCCCCCCCCCCTCCCCTCCCCTCCCCCACCACCTTTTTTTTCCCCCCACACCCACACACAGCCCCTGGGTGGTTCACTAACAGATAACGTATTAACATGTTCTCGCGCTAGCTTACATGGCGTGGGAAAGAAATACGCTCCTACATGCGTGGTAAAGAATGACTGGCCAAATGCCAATTGTGACCAAGCGTCGTTTTGACAAAATGTCGTCGCTGTGACGCACCATGTGTCGTTTGTGACCGTGGTACCGTGGGTTGCTCATCCCGGTTTGCCTCTTTTTAAACTATTTTACAGCTATTTAGACGTCTCTTGAGTACCTGTGTACCTTATTCTTGTACCATGCAGATGACTAGTGGTCAGTGCCACTGACACTGGTCATTATGAATGTAAATCGGAGATTTTAACTATTTACAGCTAATTAGTGTTTCCCGAGTGCGTGTGCACCTTGTACAATGTAGATACTTGTGGTCAGTGCCACTGACTACTGGTCCATTATGACGTATCGGATCGGTTTTAAACTATTTCACAGCTAATTATCTAGGGCTCCCGAGTACCTGTGTACCTTGTACAATGCAGACGACTGGTGGTCCAGTGCCACTGACCACTGGTCACTATGACGTAAATCAGATATTTCGACTATTTTACAGTTAATCAGTGTCTCATGAGTGTTTGTATACCTTGTGCAATGCAGACAACCAGTGGTCAGTTGTCAAGCTGCCACATTGGTCACTTTTTAATGTATATCAAAGATTTTAACATATTTTTTACAGCTAATTAGTGTCTTCTGAGTGCCTGTGTACCTTTTTCTCTAGAAGGCGTGGTGGGGGGTTAGAATCGGACTGTTACAACACACCGTCATCGACAGAACCTTGACAGGTGAAGGCATACCATTGTACATTTTCATCGTTGTCGCGTTTTTAGTCATGTACAGTCCATTGCTGTGGTTTCCCATGTCAATTGATATCCATTCGCGTTTGGTGCACTTGTCCATCATTCACGCTACGCCGATTTGCTAAATGGCCTAACAGCTTGCATTTTAGTGCATTATAACTTTCGTTTCGTGTCGTTTTTTTGTAACTGGATTCGTCTCGTTCTCTCTCTCTCCCTCTCTCTCCATCCCAACCGTCTTCCCCCTCCCGTCCTCTCCTCTCTTGGTTGGGGGGGGGGCCTCGGGTGTGGGGGGGCGGTTCGGGGGCCCCACTCTCACCCCTCCTCCCACCCTCTACTCTCTCCTCACATCCCATCGGGGGGGTGCTCTGCCACTCATCTCTCGCTTCATGGCTCTCTCTCACATCCTCCTTCTCTCTCCTCTCATCTCCTCAATTCTCTCTCTCACACACAC
>JADBJO010034047.1:0-13923 GCA_016801955.1 Conus betulinus
TCAAAATCGTTCTTTGTCCGTCCTGCATTTCAGCAATCTCTCTCTCTCTCCTCTCTCTCATCTCTCTCGTCTCTCTCTCTCTCTCTCTCTCTTCTCTCTCAAGCTGGCTTTAATTGTTTACCTCTTCTGGGTTTTTTTGATAGCTTGTTGATTAGTTTTATTAATTGTACGTCAATTGTCAGTATGAATCCACATGTGTTGAATAATTGTGCGGACAAGGACGCTTTTTAAAGGCTGGGCTTCGACCAAAAATCTTTTTACTTCGAACATCGGGGGGGGAATTCAATCAGTTGATCTCAGCTCTCTCGTCTTCTCGCTCGCTCTCCTCTCTCTCTCCTCCCTCTCTCCTCTCTCTCCTCTTTCCACAATACACTAATAATCCCCGCGGTCGAAATCGCTTCGCAACTGGTGACATGTTTATTGTGTAAATCGCGTTCTGTGTATCAGTGCCTCAGGTCATCGACTGTGTATAGTTGGGAAAAAAAAAAAAAAAGCACCGCTTATTTGAATAAAAACACTGAATGTGTTTACTTTGTTGTGTGAACTTGTACGGTGTCTCATCTGAACTTGACGGTCCTAATTTTATACCTTGTATTTACAATTTTGATTTTTGTCTACTCAGGTTGAAACTCTCTCGGAAGCAAGTCTTCTCGATGTTTTGCCTGAAGGATACGAATCTAAACAAGGGAGGCAGTCAGGAAGGATGTTCGCTCGTTTAGAAATGGATTACTTCGCTTTGTTTCATCCTCCGATGTGTCTTAAAAAAAATGGTCTGTAATGGATGACCCTCATCTGGAGTATTTAGAGAAAAAAAAAGAAAATGAAGTGCGGTACCTTAAATGAAAATTAAACCACACCCATACATACACGTACGCAAGCACGCGCACCCCCCCCCCCCCCACCACACACACACACACTTGCACGCATGCACGCACGCACACACGCGCACACACACACACCACACACAACCACCACACACTCTCTCTCTCTCACTCCCTCTCACCTCTCTCTCCTCTCTCATCTCTCGTCTCTCTCTCACACACACACACACACACACACACCACACACACACACAACAAACACACCACACACTCACACACACCACACACCACACACACACACACACACATCACGCAAACACACACACACACACACACCACACACACACACACAACACACACACACACACACACCGCACGCACGCACGCACGCACGCACGCACGCACACACACAACACCCACACACACACACCACACACACCACACACCACACACGCACTTAAACTTCAACTGCAGTACATTCACGATCCTATGATCAAAGTCGGTGTCCAGTTGAACACGGGACAGACGCCTTTTACACTGGAGATCTTTTCCAACATTTTAACAGGACGAAAAAGACAAAAACGAAAAAGACTTTGAGGACTTACCTGTGACGTGGGGGAGAGGATAGTGGGGTGGGTGGGGGGGGGGGGGGGAGGTCGTGCCGATGAGAGAGGATTCGGCGGGAAGGGAGGAGGGAGGGAGGGAAAAGGTCTGTAGAGGAGAGTTGGGTGGGGTGAGGGATAGGAGAGGGAGAGGAGGCTGAGAGAGAGGTGGGGGGGAGAAAGACGTGATACAGTGACATGAGAGACCTGGAATCAGAAGACAAGAGTTTGAAGAGAGCTCACGGAGAGATGAAAGGGGTTGGTGAGCATCGCGTAATAGAGAGAGAGATAGAGAGAGAGAGAAGGCGGCTCTCTCTCTCTCGTTCGATCGAGCGCCCCTTCCCGAGAGCGCCCCTTCACACAGGTTACGAATGTCCTCACCGGATTCCCTCGGCGCCCAGTGTCTAGGACGCGCTCGTCTCGCTAGCGCGCTAGAGAGATCGCGAGAGCGCTGCGCGCTCTCCGTGCGTGCTGCTATCCAGCGCGGCGCGGCGTGCTCCCGCCCTTCTACCTTCCCGACCCTCAGCGCGCGGCTCGCGGGAGGGGGTACGCTCGCTATAGGGCGCCCACTCGCTCCCAGCTTGCTGCGTGACGCGCGGCGGGGTTCTCCCGCAGCGCATCGCTCTCGCGCGTCTAACGCGCATCCGCTCGCGCGTCGCGGCGCCGGCGTGCTTAGGCCCGACCGTGCTCCGCCTGTATCCCGGCGCGCGAGGCTCCGCGCGCGCTCGCGCCGCGAGCTCGCGATAGCGAGAGAAAAAAAACTAGCGAGACCTAGATATACCAGAGAGACGCGAGAGAGATGGATAGACAGAGAGAGCTAGAGAAGAGATGAGATAGAGAGAGTAGAGAGAGCGGGGAGAAAGGCGTCTATGAGGGAAGAGTGGAGTGTAGTGTATGAAATACACAGAGAAAGGAGTGATAAGGGAGAGCCAGAGGGTGGGGGGGGGGGGTGATTTATGAGAGAGGAGTGAGTGTGCACATGCTCCCTGAACATCAGGCGCGTGAATGGTGGATGAGCATAGCACATGCCCATGATTTAAGGTGGATGAATGTTGATAAGTATGTGTATGCCCGCAGGCGTGAATCTTGATGCTCGAGTAAGGCGAATGGAGGTGTGAGAGTAAGGCGAATGGAGGGGTAATAGTAAGGCGAATGGAGGTGTGACAGTAAGGCGAATGAAGGAGGTGTGAGAGTAAGGCGAATGGAAGGTGTGACAGTAAGGCGAATAGAGGTGTGACAGTAAGGCGAATGGAGGTGTGACAGTAAGGCGAATGGAGGTGTGAGAGTGTAAGAGAGTGAGGCGAATGGAGGTGTGAGAGTAAGGCGAATGGAGGTGTGACAGTAAAGGCGAATGGAGGTGTGACAGTAAGGCGAATGGAGGTGTGACAGTAAGGCGAATGGAGGTGTGCAGTAAGGCTAATGGAGGTGTGTGACAGTAAGCCGAATGGAGGTCTTTGTGACAGTAAGGCGAATGGAGGTGTGACAGTAAGGCAAATGGAGGGGTGAATAGTAAGGCGAATGGAGGGTGTGAGAGTAAGACGAAGGAGGAGTAAGGGTCTGTAATGGAGTACGGCGAATAGATGGTTGTAATAGTAAGGCGAATGGAGTGTGACAGTAAGCGTAAGGAAGTGTAATGGAGGTGTGGTAATAGTAAAGGCGAATGGAGATGTAAAATAGTAAGGCAGTAAGGTTTTGAGAAAGGGGGAATGGCGGTGTAATAGTAAGGCGACGTAGAGATGTAATAGTAAGGCGAATAGGAGGTTGTAAGAGTTAAGGCGAATGGAGGTGTAAACAGTAAGGCGGACTAGAGGTGTAACGGTAAGGCGAAATAGAGGTTAATAGTAAGGCGTAAGGTAGAGGTGTAATAGTAAGGCGAGTAGAGGTGGCTAATAGTAAGCGGAATGTGTAATAGTAAGGCGAATAGAGGTGTAACAGTAAGGCGAATAGAGATGTAATAGTAAGGCGAGTAGAGTAGAGGTGTAATAGTAAGGCGAATGGAGTTGTGCCTTCAGGAAAAGATCAAAGGGTTAATCATGTTCGTCTTCGTTTAAATATGAATTTAGCTTTCCATGGATTCATCAGAGTGTCGGAAAGGACCATAAATTTATCTGTCGTTTCTATCATCGTGTGGCTGATTGCCGATCGTGAAAATTGTAGAGGCTTACCCACTGCGAAAGAAAGGGTGGATATTGTAAGAACTGCTGACCCACGTTCATGATCTACAAACATACACCCTTTGTACCGCATGACAGACCTTTCAATTTGTAACGACCCGTAATACCGATTTGGTTTGTTTCAGAAAACAGCCGTCAATGAATCTGGATATAGACCAGTAAAAAAAATTATAATGATTCGTTGTGAACTTTGCACAAAGAACCACGGTGGTAGATTTTATGATTACATACATGTTGTTCTGTGTTGGCCTGCTAACGGAATATTGCATTGGATTCATTGAGTCTGAAATATCACAGGGATGTTTTCTCTCAATTATATATATATATATAATAATATATAGAGTGTGTGTGTCGTATTATATATATATATATAGTATATATATAATATATATATATATATATTATTATATATAAAGCTTGGTTGATGTCGTTTTCTTCTGGCGAGCACTTTTGAAAATTGCTATCGTTTTTATACAGAGTATAAACCGTTTATGAGAGTCTGGACATGTTTGTGTTAATCCTGTCGTGATCTGCTCTCTTCCATAACTGGTTACATGTTGTGTTTAGGTTATTTTCATTTTCATATAATGCTCACACACCTTTTCATTATGGGGTGTAAATAATAATAAGTGAATAAATAATCCTCTTTACTCTATCCTTTCCTCTCTCTATCTCTCTCTCATCTCTACTCTCTCCTCTCTCTCTCTCTCTCTACCATCAAAAGCTACACGCTGCTTTCGTCATACCAAAACATGCACACTCAAAAACAGTTTGTAACTTCCTTGTAAATGGATAGTTTTGATACCTTCTGTAGTATGGTAATTATGAACTAATGTGTGATATGTAGAGAAAACATTTCCCATTGCCAGCTGTGGGGTCTCATAACTCTAGCCCTCTTGCACCTCTCTCTCTCTCTCTCATTATCTCTACTCTCCTCTCGCTATTCTCCTCTCTCTCTATCGATTATCTATCTATCTATCTATCTATCACACCAACACACAGCACACACACACACAGCATTACATCATAAGTGAACACCACACTATCACTATCACAAACACACACACACACACACAACACACACACACCACATAAATACACACACACACACACCAACACACACACACACACAAACAACACACACACAAACACACATCACAAACACCAACACAAACACACAAACACCAAACACACACACACACAACACACACACCAAACAACACACCACACACACACACACACACACACACACACACACACACAAACACAACACACATAGAGGATCACAGTGTCCCCCCTGACAGAATTCTCTCTTACCTTTTCCATTCCCCACTTCCTCCTCCCATTCCTTTTACCTCTCCCCTTCCCCCTTCGACTAGTCGACCCCCCCTCCTATCCCACCCCCACCCCCACCCCCCACAACACTGCTCGCCCCGCACGCACATGGCAGACAGCAAGCAGACCCACAGTTAGCACATGGTTTTACAACTGGATGAAAGTTGAGCCCCCCTCGCTGTGCATGCCGTTGTGGCAATACACCGCCCCAAGCCCCCTCGTTTTCTGGCCCCCGACGTCTCAGCGAACTCTGGCGCTGACGCACTTCCGGTCGACGCATTTCCGGTTGTTGACGCATATCCTTAGGTGGCTGTCCATCCGCCCGTCGCGCCAAGAGCAGCCTCAGCCTGGTGCATCAAGGCCTGCTTGTTCCTCTGACCTCCAAGCTGGCCAGAAGGGGACTTCTGCCCCAGCTCCTCTGTTGGACAAGCAGAAGGAGTTCAATCCGTCAATCAATCAATCAATCATCAATCAATCAATCAGTCAATCAATCAACAGGGTCCATCGACCAGTAGAATAACCTATCAGTCTGTCGACGGATCAATCAAGCAAGTAATAATAAACTATGGCAATGAAAAAAAACAATCGATATAGTTAATCCGTCTATCAGTCGACTGATTCGTCAACCAATGAAATAAACGATCAGTTTTATCGGTGGATCAATCAAGCAAGCCAATGAATTATGTCAATGAAAAAGTAATCGGTTACTGATCGATCAGTATAATATATCGATGGATCAATCAACAAAACATAAATTGGTCAGTAAAAAAAATATACTGAACTACTGACCGATCAATCAATCTATCAGTGCATCAACCAACAACCAAGCAATGGCATTAGTCAATGAATCCCATCGACTATTAAAATCAACGGGATCAGTGATGATACTCGGGCAAGCAACAGGCAAGCGCGCGGGGCAAGCACGATAGTTGTGTGCAATAATGTGAACAATCTTCTCCACATTCAGCCCACAACCAGCAGCCAGCAGCCTCTTTTTTAGTAGTATTAGTAGTAACAACAGCCTCGTGTGCGAACATCATTATCATGACCAGCATCATCGCTTCAGCCTGAGTAGGAGCAGATCCATAATATCATCCGACAGCAGCAGCAGCAGTAGTAGATCATGTAGTCGTAGCAGTCGTAATGTAGTAGTTGTTGGTTGTGAATTGCGGTAGTAGTCGAGGAGTAGGTAGTAGTAGTTGAGTCGTAGAAGAAGTCGCAGGAAGTAGTAGTAGTGTAGTAGTAGTACTATAGCAGCGCCAGCAGCAGCTGTTAGTAGTCATAGAATAGTAGGTAGCAGCAACAGCAGTAGCTAGTGTGGGTAGTAGTAAGAGTAGTTGTGGTTAGTGTTGTAGTTGTGAGGAGCAGTAGTGGATGAGATGAGCAAAGGTGTAGATTTGAGTAGGTATAAGCGAGAATTATTACATTCGATCGTCAACCTCCTCCTCCTCTTCCTCCACCCACAAAACTATCAACTCCTCCTCCCCTTTTTCCTCCTCCTCCCTCCTCTCCTCCCCTCCTATCATCCAATCATATTATTCATCATTCTATCATCGTTATGATCATAATCATCGCTGAAGACAGTCACCAGGGGTTATATACTGCTATTTCTGTGGACATCACAGTACAGGACGACCAATGAAAAGCAGCTTAAAAAGGCATGTGAGGAGACTCAAGACCTTCTACATGGTGGAAGAAGAAAATTGGTTTACCGCCCCCTTTGAAGTTCCCTGCAGACGCAAACATTGTTTCAACGGTTAGGGGCAACTTGTGTTGTTTTTTTTGTGTTTTTTTTGTTTGTTATTTTTTTGAGAGTAAAGTAAAACAAGATAATTTGTATTTTTTTCAGTGGATATGGAACAGAAAAAAAACATTACGCGACGTTTACTTACTATCAAGTGTAAATACTCACGAAAATACTTTACGTCTGCATTGACAAAGCCGTCCACCAGTCACTTCAAAGTGTTCATTTTTCGGACCGGATGTTGAATCCGTATAGATCCAGATCGGCGAGTGACGGATCATAGCCAGACTTTGACGGCTGTGGTACAAGGCTAGGTGCCATGCATACCAGTCGTGCTCAACATCCGTATCACTTGTTTCGGCATAATTTGTCAGACAGTGACGGGGAACATACAAACAAACAAAAGGATGAGGAAACTCGCGGTGTAAACTGCAATGGAAGTGTATGTAAGAACACGACCAGTACCGGCTCACAACTGCTCGTGGGACTGAGTCATCAAACTCTCAGTACACCGCAATCTGACTATGTAGAGGGATTGACGAGACACCGTGTTCAAATGTCTAAAGACACATGGGGGTTGGTGTCTTGGTGCCCATATGTGGTAGAGAAGAGGAACACGACAGAATGCTGCTGCTTTAATCTTTTTTTTTTTCTTCTTTCTTTGCTATCGAAGGTGCAGCAGAGAGGAGTTCTGATTCCGGACGATACGAATTTATGAAAGGACGGACTGGGAGTTAGGACTTTAATAAGCACATTGACAATGCATCAGATCTAATAAAAACAGAGACCAGCGCGAGAACATCGCGCACGAGGAAGGGGAGGACCAAACCCTGTGTTCCTTTGATGTTCTTCGTGCCCAGTGGGGAAAGGTTCCCGCCGAGACACCTGCCTACGAGAAAGGAAAGGATGAATTCTCCACGCGGCGAGCCACTGACCATGGCTTCAGGCGGGCACGGGGTGACATTCCCAGGACTAGAAGTCGATTTTTGCGTCGATTTGCTCATAAGATACACTGATATTGGGGAGAGGGGGGGGGGGGGGGGGGGGGGGGGAGGTTGGCCCCGAAGGCTCCTACCACGGAGCAGTGGCGGTTTACAAGCTGGGGGTTCACAACTGAGTCTGAGGTGTTGCCTGGCGTTTAGACCAGAAAGGCAACCACTGAATAATAACCGACACAGATTCAGCAGCGTGCAGTGTCTCCTGCTGGTGGGTTGCGTTTTGGGACGGCTTCACAGTTGACTGCTTGGGGTTGCCGGTGCCGAGTAAGAGGGCTGGGGGGCCGGGGAGGTCGGGGAGAGGTGGGTGGTTGTGATGGGGAAGGGGGGGGGGGGTTATTAGAAGAAGGCTGTGGCTGTGGGAGGGGGGGGCGGAAATGTAAAGGCGAGAATGACGACGGGGGCGGAATTCAAGGTACGGACTGGTTGGGTGTGCAAATTGGTAGATGCAGGGAAGAGGAAAACAGATAAAGGCAAAGCACCAAAAAGTCCTATAGTTTATCGGACAATTCGCCTTCACCGGATATTATGATAATAAATAATGATACGGTAGATAATTAGTAAAATATTAACGGTAATATTAAATAACAACATATCTTTCTTCTTCTTTCTTCCTCTTCTTTTCTTCTTCTTCTTTCGTTTTCTTCTTCTTGTTATCATTATTTAGTATGATTATCATTAACTATATCATTATCATTATATTGTTGTTGTTGAATGTTTTTTTATTGTTGTTTGTTGTGTTGTTGTATCACTATGCTTAAGGATTCGTATAGTCAGTATCATTTTGTTGTAATGTTATTGTTGTTGTTTATAATCATAATCCTCAGGGTTCATTTTTAGTTCATAATATATGCACACTCAAACTATTAGAATGAGTGAAAAGTACATACAGCGTTCTTTCGGAGAACGGCCATCGTTAGGTTTTGTGCCAGCGTATTATATTATAAGGCCACGCTGATTTCTTTTTGCCAACTCACTGTTATATAAACATTGCCACAGTGATTTTTGGTGTCGCACAAACTGCTATTTCTGAATGGTTGTCAAGGTTGATTTTGATCCTTGCGCGTGACGTATTATTGAGTGAACCGTGCCACAGCTGATGGCAATTTCATTCCATATGCATTCATGTTTTTTTAGCGTAATTCATGTCCTTTAATTCACAGACAGTGCATCACTCTTGTTTTTACCTAAATGGGACTGGTGCCAATGTATTTGTTGTTATAATTTTACTGGGTTGTTACTGCCTTTTGTGCTGTGTCTACTGCTTCTTGTGCTGCTGCTGCTTGCTGTTTGATGATTGATGGTTGGCTGTTTATTTGTGATTAGATATGGGTGTTGTGTGGCTGATGTATTCTTGATGATGATGATGAAGACGATTTTGATGACGATGGATGATGTAGGTATGATGATGGTATTGATGGATTTGGTGATTTGATATGATGATGATGATGATGATGGTGTTAGAATATGGGTGTGTTGATGATTCTTGCTATATGGAGCTGATTTTTACTGGGAAAACGGAGATTTGAAAATGGGAATGGTCAATGAGGGTGTTAAGCTACAAATGCCCATTTCTCTAGCAAGGAAATATATAAGACGTGATTGAGGGTTTTGTTTGTAAGGGTTTTGGAAGGTTTTAGTTAGTCTGTGTTTGTGGGGATAATAGATGGCAAAAAAGTGACACAGAGCAAAGTGATTCGTAGATAAAACCTCCCGATGAGGGGGAAGCCAATCACGGGAACACTTAACAACCATCGAACCAATGAATGACTGCCTATGTGACTGCGAAAGTTTATTCGACAGTCGTCAAGATTTATTATTCTGCACTTTTTGCTGAATGTGCTGCTGGAAGACAGTATTCGCATCATATTTTTTTCTGTTTTAGTAGAAAGAACGTCTTTTTCCTATTATTTCTTTCAAAATGCTGTCAGGTATGACATAAGATGTCAACAGCAGTAACGAGTGCTTGGAGAAGGGTCTTCTGTCGTTCTTCACCTGAAAAACGTTGTGGGTTTCTCTATACATCTTGTAGGGATCAAGGTCACACCAGTTGTCACGTGTCTTCAGTCTTTTGCTAGTTGGGGATAGTCGATGAGGGCACGCACTGGAGGCTAGTCCTTTCACAAACCCCCTCACTAAACTCACTAACACCGTTCATCAGCAATTGGGGGGGGCCCCCTTCACGGACCAAAAATCAACATCGAACACATTCAACTCGTGTGCACTGTTCTCAGATTTCTTTGGTCACCTCTTGTCGTCCATATTGGGTCGCAGCATCGTCTACTTTTTGCTGCACTGAGAGCAACGAGGTTTTAGTCGTCTGTGTGCAGGTCCTGAGTTACAGATGGGAAACGAGCAGGTTGAACTCCTTCACACGTTAAAGACTGTCACACACACATGCAGTAGGGCTGTCGCGCTGATTATCAACTCATGGTTAAAATAATTACGTTTTGGGTGGTTGTCGGGCAATGTAAAATACCACTTGATGGAAATTATAAGGTTCACTCACGACTGTCCTCTTTGGAACTTGTTCTGGAGGACTCTGCGCTGGCCTGATCCTCTGTTCAGCGTGAACGGTATAGTGTTAAGGTAGGGGTTAGCCGCAATGCCTGTGGCCTTGTTTTTTCAACTTTTGGTTGCTATCGAGGTCAGCAGTGGTAGGGGCGGGGATTTCGAGTCTTGTAGATCAAACGTGTGTGTTCATTTGCCCTCTATTTTTGTACAAAAGGGTCAATTGGAACACTGCTTGCAGCGCAAGCAGTTAATGTCACGCTTAAGGTAGAAGGTGTAAAGACCACGTTCACTACAGGGCTCTCTGGCGATTTACAGTCAGTACAAAAGTAGGATAAACTCTCTGGGATGCGGACGATAAAACGTACTTTGCTGGGAGCCCAGGCAAGGGAAACCATCCAGGACAAAAAGATGAGGAGAGAGAGGAGAGAGAAAGGAGGAGAGAGAACAGAGCAGAGACAGAGACTTTCAGCCATTCAGATTTTTACCAGTTAACGCCATTGGCCCATATGAAGGGGAATGAGCCCTCATTCACATTAAATGTAAGAAGAAAAAAAAGGATTTATCAGGAAACAGAAACGAACAACAAAACAACAACCTCCATCTAAAGAACACGTTGAGCATGATCGACATCTCGGATCTAAAACGCTTTAAACAGATTAATCATGCGTAATCCTAATAACTTATATACAGTGCTAGGAGATACGTAGCAAAGTATACGCGATAGTAATTACATGGACGCCGATATATATTCTGTGGGAGAAATTGTCTACAGAATGTCTTCTAAGTAGCGGGGACAATATGACCCAGAAATAAACTGGATTTTGTCTATTTTCCGCAATTCTGCCGAGCACAGTGGACATACTAAGTTCATGGTGTTATGTTGTCTGTTCTTAAGTAATGAAGTCATTATGTCCGAAACCCAACTCTGAATTTAGCAAACCTGATCTGTTAAGATTGCATATCCTCACCAATACACAACTTTCAAAATACGGCTGAGTAGAATGAAAACCAGGAGTACTTATGACAATCATCAATTCCACTACTTTGGATGTGATGGCCCCACCATTACCATTACGGTCCATAAACCTTTCGTCGGAAAACACGAATTAAACTTAGGCCGCGTGATTTCAACGCCCTGAGACAGAAAGACATCCCAAAATCCAATGTATACAGACACAGATACATTTGAAAACCCATGTTTCGACTCGTGTTTTCCTTTACATCTAATTCGAACAAAATTCATAAGACTTGCGAACGGAGCGGCAATCTCTCATGATCCAACTGTAAAAGCTTAACCGAAAAACCGCACACATCTAATGGCGGAACTAAATGAACAAGTGGACACTACTGTGTCTCCGCATACACCCAAATCATAGAAAATACGCACGTGCAAAACCTAAAAACTTTCTAAAAAGCAAATAAATGCAGCTGCCTCCAAGGAACAACGGCATTAGCCAACCCAGACAAAACATTGGCCCCATAATCATACAGGCTTGTATTTGCGGATCAAAGATTTTAGTTTTTAAAGTAACTCACGCGAATTGTTATTAAAGCGGATTAATCTTTTAATTACTCATATCAAAAGAATCTTTTCTACAGGCAGATCTTTACAGGCCAAAAGGTAAAACTCTTAAGGAGTGTAGAAAAAATTCACTAAATAATTCAATAATCATCAACAGTCCATAATCAAGTGCACCGTTTTCCATACATACATTAATATTGCTATCTACATTATGCATATCAGAAAAAAAAAATGCATCATTTCAAAAACAGCTATCAATTCAAACTGCCAATACAATTCAAAGCAAAAAGGCGTTTTCCCAGTGCCACTTGACTCACATCGTTCCACATACCCTGCCTGTCGCAAAAACGCGCGTCAAAGGGGCTACTACTGCCAACGCGTGACAGGATCCGTAGCCGTCCTAATATTTCCCACAGTTGGCAGGATATTTTCCTCTCTTCCCTCTTGAAATTAAGACAATCCTTATCATCGCAGGAGGGACCGGCCAAAAACCCTATTTTAAAACTCTTTTAGCTGACCAAGAGACATCGAAGCCCAAACCTCGCTTTTGTCAATCAACAAGGAGATGGTCAAAGACCATTGTGGCTCTCTTTTAGTGTCCACGTGTCAAGCCTCTTTTTTGCGTTTTTTCAGATGAAGGAGTGAGCTTCGTTGTAATTCATGGACCCTGAATTGATAAAATCTTCACGACAAAAGAAGATGGTTGTTCCTTTCAATTTGGCCTTAGCTTTCAAAATTTGTACCTTGTCCTTATATGAGGAACATCTGGGCAATGATGGGGGAGTCCATGCTTTGCATTCATTTCAAACGATGCGCTCTATATCAAACTCGGGACCCGCCCATCACGCCCACCTTCTTAGAAGTCAAGTCTTTTCAAAAAAGGGGGCAGATCGTTCACTCAGTCAACCCACTTGTTTTCATTCCTCTGTCTTGATCAACACCATAAAACAACAAGCTTATTACGTTCGAGCTTCCTTCGAGCGTCCGGCCTTGTGTGGGTTGTGTTTGGCTTTTTTTCCAGAAAAACTCAATTCTGTCAACCCGGCATATTCAGAGTTCATTTCTTCTTCGCAGCTCACTGTTCTGAGAATTCCGGTAATTCCGGGCCACTTCCTCCCTGAGACCTTTCACACTCTCATTCGGTCTGCAAAGCAGGCGAATAGTTCTCCAAGGGTCTTCACATTCTGTTTTCACATCATCCAACCTACTGTCCATGGCCTGTTAGTCCTGTCCATCTCCAGAAGCTTGGTCATGATGTCGGCCCATGGTGAGTTCGGCGCTCATCGTGCATGGATAAGGAGAAGTCCTCAGAGGGGGCAGCACTCCCTGTCCGCACATGGGCACCAGCGTGTAGCGTAGCCCAGCCGGGTCTTGTTTTCACGTTGTTGCCTTCACCCGTGGTGTAAGAGGTCCGGGGTTCTGCTTCCACGGTCTCCACACTGCAGTAGCAGTCCGGCCCCCCCCAACAAACAACACAGAGGACAGACAAGCCTGCCAATTATACTCGTTCATTTTCGGTCGAACCACAGTTTACAAATGGAAATCCCTCATTTTTCTTCGCATTGTGTACAGTTACTCCTTGTATATAACATGCCAAAATAACTCCCACAAAGAAAGCAACCGCACCTCGCCCTGAAAGACAGTCCATCTAATGGCATGGTCGAATTCGTTGCAGACGCCAATTCCAGTCACCAACACGTTCTTGAACCCGTCGCAAATATACAGAAAAAATTAGCGAAGACTTGCACTTACGTCTTACTCCAAACAATCGTTGAAACTCACCCCTGGAGTAGCGACAGCCGAGAGGCAGAGAGACAGGGGACGACATACAGACAGAGAGACAGGACAGACAGACGTGAGAGCGAGAGAGCAGCGAGACGCTGAGAGGAGAGAGCGCGCGGCGAATGACCGAAACAATTTTTTTGGGCTGCCGGGTTACACGTGTGTCTCCATGTGCTTTTAAGGGAAGAAAGCAGATCTCTGGACTGGGGGGGGGGGGGGGGGGGGTTGAACAGAAGGTAATTTCCCAAGAGGGCCTTCTAAAACCCATAGCAATGAAAATACAAGAAACAACTCATAAACTTCTAAATGCATATGTGATGAAAACAGAGCTGGAGGATTTACAACAACAATTTAGTTTACTGCTTTTCTTTCTCTAACTCCACCATCGTCTCGACAATACAAACATTATACATGTTGCTCTGAGTGGTTGGGAT
>JADBJO010034048.1:0-13921 GCA_016801955.1 Conus betulinus
AGCGGAGTGGACGGGAAAGGGAAGAAAGATGAGTTGCACTGGTTAAGGTATTCGTGGGCGAGACCAGTAAGGAAGGCTAAGTTCAGTATCTACCGGCTTAGCAGACAGAATGTCGTCATGTTATGGTGTGACTACCTGACAAGTATGTGTATAGCGCGCACTGGTATGTACGTTTTGTTGATGATCGGGAACCGCTGTTAGCAAAGCCTTCAGGGTTGGCCCGCGAGTTTGTCTCTATATCTAGTTCCGAGAGAAATGTTTGAATGATAGCAAGGCCACAAAACTTCACAGTTGCAAGAAGAAAAAAAAGGAGGATTACAGACAGGAGGAAGGAGCAAAACGAATAGGGCAGGGGGAATGAGAAAAAGGAGAGGAAAAGAGGAGATGGACAGGAAAAGGCGTAGGGAAAAGGGAAAGAGAAGGAGGAGGAGGATTCCAGAAGAAATAACAAGGAAAAGCAGAAAGAAAAAGAGAAGGAGGAGAAAGAAAAAACTGGAAAGAGGGAACAGGAAAAAGAGGAGCACACACCAACACACCACACACACACACCACCCACACCACACACACACACACACCACTCTCTCTCTCTCTCTCGCCACGCACGCACGCACCGTTAGTCCCCAAACACCTCACCAACATTCTACTCTCTCTCTCTCTCTCCCTCACATTACACACTCACTCACTCACTCACTCACACACACACACACACACACACACACACCACACAACACACACAACACACACACGCACACACTCAACACACACACACACACACACACACACCACAACACCCATCCCCCCCCCCTCCCCAAGTTTACAAACCACACAACGCTGGAAACGCATGCAGAAACAGAGGGCTATGTATGCTGCAGAAACAGGGGCTACGTATGCTGCAGAAAAGAGAGGGCTACGTATGCTGCAGAAACAGAGGGCTACGTATGCTGCAGCAGAAAACCAGAGGGCTATGTATGCTGCATGCAGAAACAGAGGGCTATGTATGCTGCAGAAACAGAGAGCTATGTATGCCGCAGAAACAGAGGGCTACGTATGCTCGCATTTGAAGAACGCTGAACATCCATGACATGCACGTAAACATAATCCTGACGAATGAAACAGACAGCGGTGTTGCTACAAACAAGCCCCAAGACGCAAATAAACACCGCGCAAAACAGGGTGTAAAACCCGACGCTCATAGTCAACACGATACGAAAGATACCAGTGGGTTTTCGACCTGCACATATATCTTGCTCAAGACATCATCACTCATAATGAAGAAATGAATAATACGCCAAACAAAGATTCCCTCTACGACTGTCTCAGAAGAATAATGGACATTTCCCTGCTGATGACCAGCATGTTCGGGAGCATTGTCTGATGCATGTTCATGTGAGGTCTTCGCCACGGCTGAGGCAGACATATTGTTGGAAACTTCATCTGCCCAGTTTATAGTGTGGATTGAAGAAGCGTGACTATTCTTTACGTTCAGGTTTTGTGTCTTGACTTGTATGTTGGCACACAAAAACGTATGCCGTTGCACACACACACACACACACACACACACACACACACACACGCACGTACGCATGCATGCATGAAAGCACTGCACACGCACGCACACACACAAACACACACACGCACGCACGCAAGCACACACGCAACACACACAAACACACAAGCAGGCAAACGCGGCGCGCGCACACACACGCGCGCACACACACACCACATCTATAAACACACACACATGCACGCACGCCCGCGCACACACACACAAACACACACACACATACAGAAGTCGTTCTCTATGACATCGGACACATGTTCGCTACACAAACAAATGACACATAAGCCCCACCAGTACCCCACCCCCCCCCCCCCCCCCCCCTAATTTCCTTCCTCCCCTCCCGCGACTTTCTTCTCTTCATTCTCCCACCCTCCCCCCTAGTCACTCTTTCCAGGCATCAGCATCTGTGCTGTGCCCGCCCTGGACAAAGCCAGCTGCAAGTCGCCTGCTGATCAATAACCCATTGATCGTGTAGTAGTAACAACAGCACAAACAACGGCAGCAGCTGCAGCAGCAGCAGCAACAACATCATCGTGATCAGTGATCAGACACAACAACCACACAACAACAGCCAACAACCTCAAAACAAAAACACAACAAACAACACTACAATAATAATAATGATACTAATGATGACAATAATAACAACAATAACAACAAAAACAAAACAATGATGATGATGATAATAATAATGATGATGATATATAATAATAATAATAATAATAAATAATAATGATAACGATGATGACAATGATGATGATGGTGGTGATGAGACGGGATGAGACGCAGACGACGATGAGAACGACGACAACAGCAACCAACAATAAAATAATTAGTAATGACAGTAACGATGATAATAACAATGATAATGTGATGACGATGATGATGATGTGGTGGTGGTGTAGTGGTGGTGGTGGTGGTGGTGATAGTGGTGGTGGTGATAGTGATGATGATGATGATGATGATGATGATGATGATGATGATGAGCTACATGGTCCATTCTCTCCAGTGCTGAGCACAGTGTGCCTACAACAACACAATAAGAAACAGCGCAAACCAGCGTTCAAACACCTGTCTGCATTCATTCCTACGAAGTGCACGTGAACACACACGCCAACCCTTCAGCATTCCACATCCCCGCTCACTCACCGCCACCCAACCCTTCCCCCTCCCTCTTCCCATCACAGACATCAAACAGGCATTAAGCGCGCGCGCGCGCATGCGCGAACACACACGCGGCACACACACACACACAACACACGCACATATACAAAACACACACACACACACACAAAACACACACACACAACACACACACAACACACACACACACACACACACACACACACACACACACATACACACACACACACACACACGTAGGCTAAGCTAAGTAATACATCAGCTCACCGCAGATCCTCTGACAATGATTCAGGCAGGAGAAGTAAACTGGTGCAGCATGAAAGAGCTAGAACTGTGTCAGTGGGGGGGTGGGGGGGGGGGGGGGGGGGGGGGGGGGGGGGAAGAAAAAAAGCAGTTTGAATATAAATGAGTGTTGAGCCTGGATTTGAAAGTAACAAGAGACGGCACACGAAGGGCACGCAAAATGGGAAGCTCGCGCCACGCAGCAGGTGCGAGATAAGTGAAAAGCACGCCAGACGTAGACGTTAAGACTTCTGGGAGATATTTCGGATTTGGTATGAGAAAGATGCGCGTGTATCAGCTGAAGAAGGGAGCAAGCGTGACGGGACAGACAGATGAAACAAGTTCAGACAGGCAGGGAGGGTTGGTGCCTACAGATATGAGAGTCTATGGTGGTGCGCTGCCAGATCTAACAGTATAGCAACGCATGGAAATCTTGTGTTCGGTTCGGCTGATCGTTAAGTCTTGGTTCCGTGGATCTCTCTTCTAGAAGGGGAGGGAGAGAGGGATGAGGAGCGTGGATCGGGGACAGGGAGGGTGGTGGTGGTGGGGGGTGGGCTTGTGAGTAGAAGGGGCGGGAGGGGGGGGGGGGGGCGGGGAGCGTTATTCTGTCGGATTATCAACGTCAGACCCTAGCATGTTCGGTATGAAATGGAAGACAAATCCAAAACAAACCAACCTTGAAAAAAATTACAAACGAACAAAAACCAGACAGACAAAAAAAAAAAACAAAAAAACAAAAACAAAAAAACAAAAAAACAAAAAAACAAAAAAAAAAACAAAAAAAAAAAAAACAAAAAAAAACCGAACAGAACAAATTAGAGAGACACGCAGAGAAAGGAGAAAAAAAAAGCGCAAAAAAGGACAGACAGGAGGAACGCAAGTCAGTAAGAAAGAAAAATATTGAGAAAGAAAAACAGATAGACATAATAGACAGCAAGAACGAAGACGAAGAGAGAGAGGAGAGAGAGAGAGAGGGACCCCACCTCCCCCCCCTTCCACCCGCCCTCTTGCCTATAATCAACGCGCATTCAAACATAGTTGAATATGGAGTTGTATGGGAAGCCGGAAGAGACGTGAAACATGGGAAGAGAGAGGAGAGAGAGAGAGATCGGATCACACACAAAGGACACAGAACGCGAAAGCACAGATACACACAGACCGACAGCAGACACACGACAGAGAGAGAGTCCCATGGAGAGAGAGAGGAGAGAGAGAGCGGAGAAACAAGAGACAGAGAGATCCAACACCAGGAATATTGCTCATCCATATTGAATGAAAAAATGTACAGAAGGCCGGAATCCATTGGAAATACGTGAACAAGCGAAAAAGGTTCAGTTAAAATAAAAAGAAAAGATTCAATGCAGAAAAAAGGACCCCATCCCTCCCCCCTTCCACTCCCTCCTCTTTGCTATAATCAACGCGCATTCATGAATAAGTTGAATATGGACGTCTGTATGGGATTATAAATTACATATACGTGTCCATGGGCACGCTCCCTCTCTTTCTCTCTCTTCTTACACACGCACGTACACGCATACACACTCACACACAACACACACACACACACATACACACACACGCACACACGCGCACGCACACTTACCGAACACACACACACACACACACATACACACATGCACGCACACACCTCACACACATCACGTGTAAACTCACCCTGGGGCATACACAGACACACAAGTACACACTCCTCTCTCTCATCAGCTTATTCCACCCCACCCACCCACCACCCATTCACTCATCCAGCCACTTACTCACACCCATACAAAGACATGGACAGACGACCAGAATACGAACAGACAGATAAACAGACCCCTCCCCCCCCCCCCACACACACAAAAACAACAGCAACAACAAACAACAAAACATACGCGTACACACACACATTCCCCCTCCTCTCCCCCTCCCATCCCCCCCATACATATACCCTCCTCAGCAAGGGGATGATGGAAATGGCTGACAGGCAGACTGAAGAGAGAGAGAGAGAGAGAGAGGAGAGAGAGAGAGAGAGAGAGAGGAGAGAGAGAGAGAGGAGAGAGAGAGAGAGAGAGAGGAGAGAGAGAGAGAGAGGAGGGGGCAGGGAGTGTATGTTCTCACTCTGATTATGTCATTCCACAGGAATCTCTCTCTCACTGCTCAATACTGCACACACACAAGGCACACGGAGTAGTGCCACGCAATGTTTTCCAAAAGGCTCTGGTTCGGCCGAACTTGTGCGCCCACATTTTCTCCTCACGTCAGGCTGTTGGCTCCCTTCACTCGGCTTGCATGATGCGAGACATGATGTGTGTGTGTGTGTGGTGTGTGTGTGTGTGTGTGTGTTGTGTGTGTGTGTGTGTGTAAAACCCACAGGACGATAGGGTTTTAAATGCGCTTTGATCCGTGTTTTCATTTACAGAAGAATTGCAATATTTATGTAGCTTTAAGACTAAATAAAACCTCCCTTTAAACTCTCTGACCTGTTTTTAAAGGCGTTTTTTTTTTCATTTTTCAATTTTTCTCCAGAAAATTGCTCATGAAATATTCTTTTCAAATTAGATATTTAGAAAGTCTAGCGGGATAAAAAAAAAAGCAGAAGCATAGAGATATATCCAGATATATTTAAGAGAGAGAGAGAGAGAGAGAGAGAGAGAGAGAGAGAGAGAGACAGACAGACAGACAGACAGACAGACAGACAGAAAGAGAGAAACACGGAGCAACGAAAAAAACAAACAAAAACGACCCATTTGTGGAAGTCACAGAGGTGCGCGCGCGTGCGCTCTCTCTCTCTCTCTCTCTCTCTCTCTCTCTCTCTCTCTCTCTCTCTCTCTCTCTCTCTCACACACACACATAGTGCGCGCGCACACACACATACACGTACACATATTCTCTCCCCCCCCCCCACCCCACCCCGTCACACCCCCGAAAACCACACATACACGCACTATTGATTCATTTATCTATCTAGTCATTCATGCATTTATTTTGGTTTCAGCACCTAGAGCACAAACTATCTCATGTTTTAATAGATGAGGCATAGCGACTTCACACACTACGCACAGCGAGTTCTTTCTGGTTAACTTGAAACTGCAAATTTCAAATGTAATTAATAGCGAACCGCCAAGAAAACGTAGACAAACGAGTCACAAGACAAAACACGACGCGTTTTCGATCCATTCAAGCCCATCTTGTGCTGAAGTGAATGAAGATAAGTGATAGCTCGTTCACTTTTGTTGCCCAGTGTTTTCGTATCTTGCCTGAAGAAGACCTACGAGGTCGAAAACGCGTCGTGTTTTGTCTTGTGATTCGTTGTCTACGTTTTCTTGGCGCTTCGCTAATAATTACATTTAAAATTTGTTTAGATTTCGGCCTGCAGTCGCCACACTTTGCAACTCGAAACTGCAAGTCAAGACAGGGGTCAAGAAGAAAGGAAGACACACAACTGGAGTCAGGACCACAACGTTTAGAGTGTTGCACTCACAGCAAAACGGGCCAAAGGAGCTGTTGCCCAAGCCACTGTGGGGTTTGAAGCACCGAGCAGAATGGGAGATCTCGTTGAGTTCAAACCTCGGCCAGATCCGCACGCGGGTGGAGAGACATAAAGGTCGCGACATTTCGTTGCGAGGAGACGGGACGGGAAGGTTTGGTGATTTCTGTGTGAATGTCCACTGTGTGTGATTTTCTGTGTGAATGTCCACTATGTGATTTCTGTGTGAATGTCCACTGTGTGCTGAAGGAGCCTGAACAGGAACCCGTCCAGGCCTGAAACTGCCACGTGCACGCTGACCCGTCGCCCCGCGGTGTGGGAACACAAGGCTCCTGGTCTCAAAGTGTATGATATAGACATAGACATCTTGGACCTGGCCAGTTCCAGACTGAGCTTCAGCGTGGCGGGGAGCGCCAGGGAAATGCAGCATTTAACAGCAGAGCAGAGCAATGAAAAGCAGAACAGAATGCAGCGGAGAAGAATCAAAGACAGTATGGATTACAGCGTCACAAACCCCACTGGCTTGGTGTGAACCTTCGTCAGGCGATTTTCTGTCTCTGTACGTGACCTGCTGCCGCCGTACATGCTGTGTAGACAGTGGCTGACGAAGAGTCAACTCTGAATTGTTTCCCAGGTGATGAAAGACAACACAGCACAGCGTCGGCTTAAGTGATGTAACATTAAAAGGGACCATGGCTCGGATGTCGGGTGCCAAGATGAGACGTGGAAGAGAGACAAGGATTCCGTCCTAATCCACAGGTGTCAGCTTCACTACGGGAGGTTTCGGCCAAGACCCGAGATCAGTGCACCATTCTGTGGATCAACAGCTCATATGAGAGAATGAGAGACAGAAAGAAAAAGAGAAGAGAAGAGACCTGAGAGAGAGAGGGAGAGAGAGAGAGAGAGAGAGAGAGAGAGAGAGAGAGAGAGAGCGAGAGCGAGAGAGAGAGAGAGAGAGCAAACGGGTCATACTTTAACAGATGGGATCTCTGACAGCGCTGTTCACGACCAACACTGCAGATTTCTGTATCTCCCAAGCCTGGTTTAAACAAATGAGAGTTGATTAAAAAAACAAACAAACAAACAAAAAAAAAACGGCCCTTAGTACAGCCCGACCAAAACTTTTGGAAGTAAATGCACGCAATCGTCTCATCGTCAAATCATCATCATCATCATATCATCATCATCATCATCATCATCATCATCATCATTCGTAACCCAATATGACCAAGATCTAATATACTGATGGTTTGTCAGCCTACCCGTCTTTTTCCATTAGAGCTTGAGAAAATAAAATCATTCCAAGAGGCTTTACTAAATCAATTCATCACACACACACACACACACACACACACACACACACACACGCACACACACACACCACACACATACACACAACACACAACACACACACACACACACACACACAACACACACACACATAACACACACACATAAGCACGAGAGAGCGCGAACACGCACATACACCTGCGAACAGAATTACACACACACACACACACACCACACACACACACACACACACACACACACGCACGCACGCGCGCGCGCGCGCGCGCGCATAAAGTAAACACAGAGGCTATTTCAAATGTGTTTTTTTTGCGTTTAAACGAGTTCTGATCGGAGTCACAAAACGTTAAAAGGTTCCTTGACATTTATGGCCAGAGGTCACACACACACACACACACACACACACACACACACACACACACCACACGCACACACACACACACACCACACACACACACGCGTGCGCGCGCGCGCAACACAACACACACACGCGCGCGCAACAAACACACACACACACGCACTGCGCGCGCGCGCGCGCGCGCGCAACACACAGACAGACAGGACAGACACACAAACACACACACAACACAGGCACGCACCACACAGACACACAAACACATACACACACGCAGAGCAGCCACACACCTCCAACCACAAAACACACACACACACACACACACACACACACACACACACACACACACACACACACACACACACCACACACACACACACTGTACCGGAGCCAGGAATGTTAATGGAGTTGCTATGGGTATCACTGCTGACACAGAGAAAGTGTTCCCCACAGCCCGTCTCCTTCCAAGTCCAACATATCAATGTTACGTTTAAAAAGGGGGAGCGAGGTGCCAGTGAAAACTGGATGTGTAGAAGGTATCAATCAAAATCATTCCTTTAAAGCCATGCGCCGAGCACACACACACACACACACACACACACACACACACACAACACACACACACACACACCACACAAACGCGCGCGCGCACACACTTACAAACACACAGACACAGACAGACACACGGACAGACAGTCAGACGGATAGACAGACAGACACACAAACAGACAGACAGACAGACAGGCACACACACAAGTGGGCGGATACACGTGGGTTTTTTTTTTTTTTTTTTTTTCTCTCTCTCTGTTTCTCTCCTTCTCACGCACACAGACAGATAGACAGAAAGATAGATGCCCGCAAACACATGCGCATGTGCGTAGGACACACACGTTCCTCCTTCATCCTCTGTCCCCATCCGCCCACCTACAGACAGACAGACAGACAGACAGACAGACAGACAGACAGACAGACACGTACACACACACTGACAGCCGGAGTACAAAGAAACACACACGAGGTATGTGACACGCAGCACCGCATGAAGACTTTCGACGAGTGTCAATCAAAATTCCTACCAAAGAGATGATGTTGCTGTTTCTGGTGAATAAGGGAATAAATAATGTATGAACATAATTCAGAGAGGTTCCAGCGAAAAGAAGCTGATTCAGACACTGAATTATTCAGACTTCTTTTGTGGGTGTGTGTGTGTGTGTGTGTGTGTGTGTGGTGTGTGTGTGTGTGTGTGTGTGTGTGTGTGTGTGTGTGTGTGTGCGTGTCTGTGCACGTGCGTGCGTGCGTGTGTTCCTATCGCTGTCGGGCTACATGATTCGCTGAAAACTGAAAATCAAATTCCTTGCAATTGATAGGCAGAGGCATGGGAATCCACCTGCTGCGATTGTGTCTAGTGTGGCTCGTGACTCACACGTCGTCGTAAAAGATGCACCAGAGACTGCTCCCATTCCTCTGGCATAAACGTCGTTACTGCAGACAGTTCCAGCCCGAGACATCGCTTAGTGTTGGACACAAAACATCTCATACGGGTCGACAGGTGTGTTTCAATGTGTGTTGAAGTTCATCGTCGTCTTAAGGGTTTTCGCGTCTTTCTCCACTAAATGTGATAGATATTACATGGAAAAAGACGAAAGGGGAGGTGATAAAGAAGGGCAACTCATAACAGCCTTAAAGTAGCGTCCCCATGGGGACGAATATCCATAGAAAACTGAGAGCACTGATAAAACTTATTTAGTACACAGTAAAAGGGAGGCAAAAGAGTATTCGACAAATGTGTGTTCGTCAAACATCACAAATAACACACAGAGTTTTCCTCCGAGAGTCCTCTTGAAATATTGTTTTCTATCACGTTTGAAAAAGAAGTATGTAACATGCTGTGGATGTTTGTTTTACATTATGTGTTGAAGAACTGTCACTCAGTATCCTGTTTAACTTGTTTATTTCTGTTTGCAAGATCACAATTCCACTCTTCAAATTTTCGGACAAGAGGCCTTTGTGTATTGTTTTCTTCACTTTGGAGGACTATTGCTTTTATTTTCTGTTTGGTTTGTTCATTTTTGATGCAGTTGGCGTCAGTCTTCTTTCCTGTGCTTTTAAACCATTATTTTTTCTTTCACTTTCGCTTTTTTTTTTTCTTATTTTCTAGTTTCTTTGCTCTTGTTGTTTTTGACTACTTTTCTGGTTATCACAATTTTGCTTTCGTTTTTACTCTCTGCACTGACACGTCCTTGCTGGTCTGTCTTACGGTTGAACAACGTGTAAGTTAGACGAGTGCGTTTTGCTGGTCCGTTTTTCTTAGTTTTTATTCTCTATCTGTCTGTCTGTCTGTCTGTCTCTCTCTCTCTCTCTCTGTCTGTCTCTCTGTCTCTCTCTCTCTCTGTCTCTCTCTCTCTCTCTCTCTCTCTCTCTCTCTCTCTCTCTCTCCTCCCTTCTCTCTCTCTCTCTCTCTCTCTCTCTCTCTCTCTCTCTCAAGCAAGCCTTTATTCTTTCAGGCCCCCGTTCTTCCTTCTTTGCACATTTCTCAGTCGCCATTTCCCATTGAGTCTTGTTTACATTTGTTGGCCCCCTTCTGCCACTCCACCACTTCTTCAATGCTTTTAATGTGTATGAGTGTGTGTGTGTGTGTGTGTGTGTGTGTGTGTGTGTGTGTGTGTGTGTGTGTGTGTGTGTGCGTGTGTGAGAACGCGCGCAAGCTTGTGTGTATATGTGCGTCTGTGTGTATCTTGGATAGAATGCCAGTGTAAAAGTTCCTATTAGGAAAAAAAATGGATAAGGAAGCTTTTTCTTTATATCATGCACTTATCAAACAAAAACAAATTAATGTAATGTAGTGATAGCACAGAATAACAAAAAAAAAGAGAAAGAGAGAGGGGGAGGTGCGAGTGAGGTAGGGAAGGAGAAGAGAAAAAAAAGAGACAGAGGTTCACTGATCAAAGCGAAAATACACATTTTGCTTAATGCAGTCATAGGACGAGAGCATAACAACGATGAGGAGAGAGAGAGAGAGAGAGAGAGAGAGAGAGAGAGAGAGAGAGAGACTCAGTTGAAGTCTATAAGAAACACTGAACAACTTTATTTATCAGTGAAACTAGCTAGCAAAGACCGCTATAACAACTAACGAAAAGAGCAGCAAGGACGGGGAATGAATGGTACCGCCAGGACGCCAGATCCTTTCATGACAGCACTAACTCTGAGGCCCAGAAGAAGCACCCCCCCCCCCCACCCCCACCCACACCCCGCGCCCTAGTTGAAAGAACCCATTCCGTTTTGTGCCAGAGACTCTCAAAGAACCGTCCTGATGGCTGTGAGCATTCTGCCTGCAAAACTTCAATACAGTCATCACCACGGTAAGACCACAGTTCAAGAAAGGCATACAAGTTCCACGGAAATTCCAGAACAAGAAATAGATCGTAGACCCTTGTCAAGGTCGAACTGACCTTTACTCACTGGATCTTCGGTGTAATCCAGTTCCACACACGGAACAAGGTATCTAATAATATGTTGATTTTTTCTGTCATTTAATTCCATGTATTACCTCTTGAGAAATATACGAAGATGTCCAAAAAGATACCTTATCTCAGCATGTTAAAGAAGTGATTATCCCCCCCCCCCTCCCCCTTCAAATCCATTCTTCGAACAAGCTCCGTGGCTTTACTCAACTGAATTTGCCCTCGAGCACTTTTCCATCTTTCCTGAGAGTTTCCTGACAACGATTTTCGGTTTTTTTTTTTTTTTTTTTTTTTTGTTTTTTTTTTTTGTATTAGTAATCCTGCTGACAGATCGATAAAGAAACCAGCAGACAGGATGAACACAAAGCCTCCTCAACGGAAGCAAAGCCGTCAGAAGAGAAGAAGGAACCAATCATGGCCTGGAAGTTTTGGACCAAGAGCATGCCCATCACTGTCATTGAACTGATTAAGAAACTAACAACAGACTACCGGAAGCGGAGACGAAGGAAAGGCCCTGTGTCAGTTTCATTGCAGTCCATCCAATGCGTAAGGGCTTTTGACGGCTAGAGAAGAATCTGGTAACCGAACATATCTCAAAAAAGTCAACAAACATGACGACATGAAATTAGCTCCGAGAAACAAAAAAAAATCGTCGTCCTCCCCCCCCCCCCCCCCCCCCCACCCCCACCCACACACCCCTATACATTCCCCTCCAACCCACCCCTCCCCTCCCCACCCGCGTCTGACCTTTCGACCCGTGTCCTCTTCTCTCTGCTCCTCTTTGCACAGATTTTGTCGATGTCATTCAATTTTTAAGCCTGACGCGGGAATAAAAAAAAAAAAAAAAAGAAAAGAAAGAAAGAAAGAAAGAAATGAAAGAAAGAAAAGCAGGTTCACACAATGAACAAGCGTTTTATTTCGGAATCAATTCTAGCCTTGATCTCGATCTCTCTCTCTCCGTCCTAATACTCTCCTCTCTCTCATCTCTCCGTTTTGAATAGATCTGCGTGCCACAGTGAATTTAAGACAATAAATGCAGCTGTATTTGAATCTTTTGAGTTTTAGGGAGAAGTGTATGCGTTCGCGCGTTGCGGGTGTGTATGTACGCGCGCGCGCGTGCGTCCTGCGTGCGTGTTTGCGTGTGTGTGTGTGTGTGTGTGTGTGGTGATGCGCGTGTGTGTGTGCGTGTGTGTGCGCTGCGTACGTCGTGCGCGCGCGCGCGGCGTGTGCGTTGTGTGTGTGGTGTGTGGATTTTTTTTTTTTTCCTCAATCTCCGTAAGATACTAATCGGCTGAAGTCGCATAACCATGAACTGAAACTTGTGATGGCAGGCCAGCCACGATAGCAAGGAAGAGGATGAGCAAGTAGGGAAAAGTAGAAAAGAAGATGCAGTTAGAATCTCGTAATATATTACGTAACGGAACACAAAAAAAAAAAGAAAAAAACAGAAAGCTGAAGGAAAATAAAAGAACGAAGAAGAGGGGCGGGAGCTGTCTTTGACAGAGGGGCAAAAAGACCGGACAAAGAAAGGACGTGGGAGACATAATCCGATGGGGCCGATCCCACGTATTTGACAACAATGCTATGACACTGAGAAAAGCGGTAAAGGGCTCTCCTCTCTCTCATTCATCAATTACACTCACCTCTCCATCTCTCCTCTCTCTCTCTCCCTCTACTTCATCTCTCTCCTCTCTCAATCTCGCCTCCTCTAGTCTCTCTCTTCGCTCTGTCAACACACCGCACACACACCAAACAAAACAAAAAACTAATGATACACACAGGCCACACACACAAACACACACACACTACTACACTAATCCACACACAAACCCCACCACAAATCAACACCCAAAGCCAAAACACAAACAACAATGCCCCCCCCATACACGTAGAGCGCGCAACACATAGCACACAACACACACACACACACACCCTAACACACACTGACATGTGCACACCCACGCACAGCACGCACACACACACACACACAACGGCACGCGCGACACCAACATCGCACACACGCACGCACGCAACACCCTCACACCCACACCACACACACACACACAGATAGAGATTTGGGAAGAAGAGAGGACGGTATGATAACCGAGGGATGGAAGGATAGAGGGGACTGGTAGAGAGAGACAGAGACAGAGAGATCAGAGAGAGAGTCTAGGAGAGAAGAGGCATGAATCGAGACGAGATGAAGAGTGCTGAGCGATGAGTAAGGAAAACCAACGAAAAAACTGAAACTTCTCAGTACTTCACAATATGGCGAAAAAAATACTAGAACTAAGCGCAAGCCTGGGGCGTTTTTCTCCTCTGACGTG
>JADBJO010034049.1:0-13920 GCA_016801955.1 Conus betulinus
ACATGCGCGAACAGCATGCAATACTGGGGTCTGTCGACCCACACGACACTCGACCCCACGACCTGGGAATTCTTGGCTTTCGAGGGGAGTGTGCTACCCACTAGGCCAACGCTCCATCGTATGTCGAGCTCACTTCTGTCTATCTCTTACACTGATTCTACCTACATGTCGTACCTATCCCTTTAACTGAACCCTCCCCTCCCTGTTTTCAACACGGTGTCAGCCAGAATACAGAGCACCTGATTATTCTCTGTGTTTGTTGTGGATATGGAAAAATGAACAACATACGAGGAGATCCTTTTTTTTTCTTTTTCCTTTTTTTTTTTAAGTATGACATTCCAAACGAAGTCATTCGATTTAACTCCGTTGTTGCATCTTTTTTTCCCTGTTTCTTGCAGAAACACATAAAGGCCGAAAGAACTTAAATGCTTTGTATAGGTAAATGGACAGATTTCTAGTTGTTCGTTCATTATTGGAAGCTAGAAGTAAACTTAATCTGAAAGACTTGGAAATCTGTAGTATTTCAAATGTATATAACGTTCTCTTATTTCGCTTAGTAAAGGACAGCACAGAACAAAATGCACTTCATCTTCTTTCTCTTTTTACACAATGGACAAATCAAATCAACAGGGGTATGTTGTTTGTATCGACATCTATGTACAGCAATGTCTGAAATACCCAGTCTGAATCTTGTTGTAATAATCTTGACATGTCTGTCTAGATTTAACGTTAAATGCATTTTATCCATTGCTATTGTACAAAAGGTCTTATATACACTAAATCTGTCACTGTTCTTGACGTGAAATCCCATTCTTGCCATCTGCAAAGTACAAGTCTTTCTTTAAAGTCAGCGATAAACTGTTCCACTCCCTCAACACCTTGGTTTAACCACACATAACCAAAACCAAACATGTATAACTTACAGCGAATATCAGACGCCCAGTTTGTCTTATCACGAGAGTCTAACTCAAATAATGTTCTATATGCTTTTCGCGGTAATCTTGACTCATCCATTCTTGTCAACTTTAACCAGTAGTGCATGCACCTAACGGCAGAATTTATGTAAACAGGGTATCTATTTGTCTCACCATACACAAGGTCATTCGGTGTTTGTGTAACTGAACTCCTAAAAACTTTTTCAGAGCAAAGAGATGTACTTTTTCACAAAAGTGTGCAGCATTACTTAGCCCCCACAATTCAGCACCATACTGAACAATGGGTTGTATCTGCGCGTCAAATAGTTTTAAATATACAGCAAGAGAATTGCATTTTAACTTACGTAATTTTTGCAATATACATAACAACGCATACTTTGCTCTGCAGGCAAGGTTCTTACAAGAAACAGTAAATCTCAACCGTGTTGAAAAATAGATGCCTAAATATTTATAAACATTAACCACAGGCATAAGGATTCCATTGTAAGTCCAATGTTCACTAGCTGCTAAGTACCCACCTTTTCTAAATACAACTATATTACTTTTATTCATATTCACATTCAGATGGAGTGTTGTTGCTGCCCTATGTAGACTATTTAGTTGCGTCTGTAGCCCACTATTGTTTCCGACAGAAGAGCTATGTCATCTGCCAAAAGTAATATAAATAGTTCAAAATAATCATGCATAAATGTTGCACCATGCCTCCCATTTCTAATCACTTCTATTGCTAATTCATTTATAAATAAAGAGAACAGCAGTGGACTTGTAACATCCCCTTGTTTTTACCCCCCGGGTACAGTTTATGTAGTCTGTCAATTTTGCACCAGAGCGAATTCTAGCTCTGACTGTAGAGTACATGCTATGAATACACCGAAAGAGTTTTCCTTTGATACCATTTTTTTACCAGAATAGGCCACAGTAGATTCCTTTCTATAGAGTCAAAAGCTTTCTCAAAGTCAATAAAGGCGACATAGAGTTTTTACGGTTAAAGCAAAACTGTTTTTGTATTAAAGCTAATAATGTGTACATGTGATCAATGGTGGAGTATCCCCTTTTAAACCCCGCTTGATATTCCCCTGTGATATTATGCAGCTCAATCCATTCTTGAATCCTATTGTTTACTATAGAACTATAAACTTTACTACTTGTATTACATAATGATATCCCTCTATAATTACCGGGATCGTCTACATTACCTTTTTTAAATAAAGGTAAGACAATGGTTTCTGTCCAGTTTATCTGGGAAAACTCCCTTATCAAACAGAGTGTTAAACAGTTTAACAAAGAAGTCAATTACTCGATCACCAGCATTTTTTTCAGCAACTCGCCAATAATTTCATCTGGACCAGCGGATTTACCGTTCTTTAACTTTCTTATAGCCAATAACACTTCTTCTCTAGATATTGGGCGGTTCATGGAACCACCATCTTCATATTCATCAAAACTATCATCAATGATGTCGTTAGATACTAATGTAAATTCGTTTTCTAAATTTGTTTCAAGCAACTGTTTAAAATTTTTTTATACCAATCATCAATTGTTATATTGTTATATTGTTACGTGGCTGCTTTCGTTTTGAAGACATTTTATGGACATTTACCCAAAACTCCCTTTGATCACTTATGGAATCAACCAACGCCCCTAACAATTGCTCATTGTGCTGATTTTCTTTAAATTTTAACAAATTCTTATACTCTCTCCTAGCTATGCAGTAAGCATCACGATCAGAACTATCCTTCGTTTGCCGAAATATGTGTAGCAATCCTTTTGCTTTCGATTTACTTAGTTTACATTCTTTGTCATACCAGTCATTTTGTTCATCAGTATTGTTCAAACAGAATTGTTTTTCCATGCAAGAAGAGTAAGTTTTAATATGTAAGAAACATATTCAAAGCTTCATTGCAGTCACGATCAATCATATCAATAGCACTGTCAAGAGATGACAATGCTTCATCTGAATGCATTGCAGTGACATAAGTATGTTCAAAAGAAGGCTTCCACACAAACTTTTTTTAATAACCTCACGTTCCTTTCCAGCGATCAATAACCAGGGTTTAGATTTGGCAATTCAAAATGAAGCTCGACGGGTAAATGGTCAGATTCTAATCGTTCTGATATATATAAACTGCAAGACGATAGAACAAGTGAAAAAATAATTCTCGAGATATCAAAAAAAAATAGTCATTTACACTACACCCTGACTCTGATATATAAGTGTAGTGCCCATCGAGGTCCCCATGACATATTCCATTTCCATTTAATATACACAATCCAAGTGAAGTACACATATCCAACAAACATTTTCCATAGCCATTGATTATACTGTCGGAAGATTTTCTTTCCGAAAAATTGGAGCAACTGGTTAGATCACACCATACTCATCATGCTCATAAAAAATATCTTGAGAGACATTTGCAGTTCTACTGTTCAAATCTCCGGATAGAATCACATGTATATTGTTCAAGTCAAGCATACACTCAGTAAGGCAATCTTCCAGAGAACATATACCGTTGTCTATATCAAAATAAGCATAATAAGGTGAACCCTCAGGAGGCACATATGCACAAACATACAACACATCTTCTGCAAGATCAAACAAAATCCCGTCAATCAAAAAGAAAAGAGCATTTGAGCAATCTACCTGGAGTCTCTGACATAGTGTACAAAATCATTCTTAATCAGACATATTACCCCTCCTGAACGTCTGCCTTGTCTAGTAAACTTAACAGCAGGTTTGCTAAACACAGTATAACCCGTAAACATTGAATTCAAGATGTTCAACAAAAGTCTCTACCAGAGACAGATAAAGTCAAATTTGGACAAATAAGAGAGAAAATCTTTATTGTGAATCTTAGAAAGAATTCCATTAATATTCCAGTGCAGGAACGTAAAATATTTTGAATGTGTATTATTCATTTTATCTCCGTTATCAAGCAGAATATGTTTACCTTTGTTACAATTCTCGTTACGTCATGATCAGACACTGACAGCTCTCTCTCATTGGCATAAATAGGAATAAAAAAAACACTGTCATCGCTGCTACACTTTTTCTTTTGTGACCACCCCCTATTCTTATCCGTTGTGACACCACGTGCTCTTTCACTGGCATGAACAGGATAAAAACACTGTCATCGCTGCTACACTTTTTCTTTTGTGACCACCCCCTATTCTTATCCTGTGACACCACGTGCTCTTTCACTGGCATAAACAGGAATAAAAACACTGTCATCACTGCTACACTTTTTTCTCTTGTGACAGCCCCCTATTGTTTTCCGCTGTGGCACCACGTGCTTTCTCTGAAATAAGTCTCTGCTCTGCATTATAATAATCCCTAGTTCTCTGTCAGCTGTGTGTCATTGTCATTAGACGGAAAACATGCCAATTTTTTTTTCACTTTCATAACAATACATTTCACTATAATCGGAAGAAACAAAATCTGAAAGCTGGTTACCATCACTATTTACAAAACAATCATACTCCGGCGCCACCACAGAACCCATGTTTACATTGTCAGAGGCAGAATGTTCACTCACTGTGGCAGCGTCGTTGTCCGCATCGCACACTTCCTTCTCGGCACGGGATTTTTTTGCACACACCACTGAAGATACCGGTGTCACTGTAGGGCGGCCTCCCCCCTATATTATTTCTTTTAGGTTTTGTCCATCACTGTCGTCAAGGCCATACTTCTTCCCCTCGACAAGAAGATGATCGAAGATCATGGCCACACGTTTTCCCTCACTCTTTAGTTTCTTTAAGTGAGGGGTTAGTTTCTTCCTTACTTCTCTGACTCTAAATGAGAAGTCCTCCCCTATAAACACCTGTGTTCCCTTAAGCTTATGTCTTGCTTTCAAGATCTTAGCTTTGTCCTTGAAAAACGTACAGCAAGCGATGACCGGTGAGCTGTGTCCTTTGAATTCAGGCGGTGGAGTCGGTCGAAATGGATGTCTCCAGTCATATCCAGCTTGTCCACAAGCAAGTCATGGACAAGGTTTCACAGTCTTGCTGGGTTTCATTTTCCCTCCGGAAAAGTCCATGAAAGATCAGGTTGTTACGTTTTGAGCGGCCTTCCAGATCATCCACCTTTCGCTCCAAGAAATCCATTTTCTTCTGTAGGCTGTCATTGCTAGTGCGGAGGAACAATCATTTTCCTGTCGCAGCTCCGTCACTTCCTGCTTCAGAGAACTTAACTCTCCATGAAGCGCAGCGAATCCATCACTCAGGTTCTTCAAGTCGCCCATCATCCCATCAAATTTCGTGTTCAGCGACTGGAGCATGGCCATCAGATCGAGGTTCGAAGGATGTTGGGAGGTTGGTGTAGTTCCTGAAGAAGTAGTTGGCGTGCGTCCTGAGGGCTTGTCCACACTCTCCCCTGCGGTCTCCACTTGTTAGGTTGGTCTGTCGCAGAGAGGTCTTCTGTGGCCCTGGGTTCAGCTCAACATCGCCGCATTGTAATAAAAAATTGCCCCAGAACAAAAGCGTCAGGAGGCAGCCAAAGGTAACACCGTCTGCCACGGTCCTAAGCTTCAATGTTTTCAGTCTCATGGCGGCTCGATTTTTTACCTCTTTTTGTCATGAAATTGACAAATACTGTCACAAAACAGCCACAACGGGCCCTGAAATCAAGCTGTCCAGAGGGCATGGTACCACAGGAACTGATCTGCAAAATCTGTGGTCAGTGAGTGAGTCTCAATGCCGATTAATTGCGCTATTTGTCGGAGGTAAACAAATATGCCGCTGACCTCGGCGAATTCAACTCAGTGCTTCGCCAGATCCTGCGCATCAGGAACTCATGCGCCGGACGAAGCAAGACCCAATCACCAAGAGTATCCAGATGAGGAAGTGGGGTTTGGTTGGACACACCCTGCGTAGAGGACAGGCACACATCCCACGCCACGCCTTGGACTGGAACCCACAGGGAAGCGAAAGAGGGGACGACCAGTCACCACCTGGAGATGAACTCTGCAGGCAGAACTCAAGTTCTCCAACATGACCTGGGTGAAGCCAAGAGAAACAGCCCAAGACAGAGCGAGATGGAGATCTGCAGAGCGGACCCTGTGTTCCGACTGGAACGAAGAGGACTAAGTCAAGTAAGTCAAGTCATCTTAGCCGACCCTACCGGCAGGGCTTTTTCGGGGGACATTATTAAGCTGGCAAGGCAACATGCAAGGAACGCACCAAACAAGGACCACAGTAACGTTTACTTGATGAACTCGTGCTGATTGCGATCTGTGGGGTACTCTTTTGTGTGTGTTTGTTATATCTGTCGTTTCGGACGCCTGAAATCCACACAGCTGGCGAAAAATTCACTTGTTTGTGTCTCGAATAGTAAAGCAAATAAGCGTTGTTTTGCACACTGTTCTGCGTGCTCGTCCCTATTTTTGCCTCGTTCCCAGTAACGCTTGAGTCTGTTCTGATCTGTCCTGAAGGTGGGTGGAAAAGTCCATCCTGAAGAACGAATACACAACAGAGACAGTTATAACAGCACGTTTCCATCCAGTAAACCACAAGGTAGATGAGTGAATGACATCCCTCAGACTGAGCTGCCAGGCCTCTGGCCATTCTGCTGAATCTGCTGCCCCGGGTCACAAAACAGTGAAAGATGATGAAAAACATTTAAATGCAACCAAAATATGTTTTTAAAAGCTACATGGGCAAATCAGGCACTGCACAACGGGCACCTTGGCCTAGTCCCGATGAAGTGTTCACATCTTGAGCTGTGGCCAGAGAAAAGAAGCGTCAAGCTCCGCCTGGAAAGAAAGACGCCCAACATGAAGTACATCGCTGATGATTTTGTTTACACGTCGCTGGAGTGTTAATACGCCCTCAGAAGCACAAACACAAAACAACAACCGACAAAATGACAGAATCGGTATCTAGAGTGTTACGTACGAGCATCTCATACTCGGGGAAAATATTACTCTGCTGTGAGAAATTTTTGTGGATACAGCAGATTTCCAAAGATGTTTGTAAGGATGGATAGGGCTCGCTACCAACAGCAGATGACTGATAAACACTTGGCCAAAGAAAACGCATCGTCAAAACACGCTGTTTATAGTGCAACCGGTCTATGCGGTCATATCAGGACTGGCATATTCAAAAGACACTAGGACCCATCAGATGAGTTTTGAAATGGCATAGCAATGCATTCCATTTGAATCCAAGCGGTTCTTGATAATCTTACATGTGGTGAGAGACGCACGCGCCTGTTCTGCAACAGAATTTGTTTCAATATAAATATACCCGAGCTTTTAACCTATTCATTGCCGCTTATTCACACATCCATTGAATCCTTCTGCCCCTCCCCCTTCCGTCCCCTTCCACCCCTGATCAATCAGCACCACTAGCTGAGCACTGTTTGATATGGTCCGGGTGGACCCTCTGAAAGAAGCAACTTGACAATTTCTTACCAATGAAGAATACCAATAGCACAAAAGATTGTTTGAAACGTGTTTTCAAACAGCAATGGACTCAACTTTGATCACCTTTATTTGTTTTATTCGCTGATTTAATTCTACCTATGCCCTGCCACTTCTCGCAACGGAGGATATAATTCAAAATGTTCCTGATGTAAATACTGTACAAAAAATGAAAAATTTCCGAAGCTTTCAGCTGGAAAAAAAAACGAAAACCAGCGTGTCGCACCAATGTAGCAAGTCTGTAATAAAGTGCATGTGTCTGTTCTGTGTGTATTTTATGTCACGGTCGTCTGTGGGTCACTGAAGACTGCCAATCTAACCCGTGGACGCGTCCAACAGTAGACTCTACGAAAATCTCACTTTTGACGCTCCTTTCATTTTAAGCACTCGACAAATGGCAAGGAGGGAAGCGAAATCAGTTAAGGGCCGATCTCGAGGAGTTAGTCTAACATAATAACAAAAGACAAAATTTCTGCACCATATCTTTCCTTTCTGTCTTAGCTGCCACAAAGCCTCCCTACCCCCTAAACAAATAACAAAAAAAAAAAACAAATAACAACAAAAAAGGGCGGCGAGTAGGGGTTTGGCAGAGATAAGGGTATGAAAGGGTTTCCAAAAGACAAGACAATATCGAGAGGAAAGGAACTGAGGAGTAATAGACGGCGAGGGCAGAAGGATCCGAAAGATCGTCTGACAGATGAAGACTAACAGAGAGGGCACACACACTCAGACACATGCCTCAGACATTCTTTCCGAGGAGTCTACAGTCATGCTTTTCAACCCCAAAGGAAGGAGGCGGCGTGCAGACGTACTCCGGGGCTGTCCCAACCCAGAGTCATCGAGTCTCGTTTCTTAGTCATTGTGTACGTGGATGATAACAGCCTGCGTCAGGGATGCCACATTCTCAGATCCTTCCTGGAGAACGAATTGCAAGACCTGTTGCCGCCGAAACTCAATGGGAGCCAGTCTCACACACAAACAAGTGCTCATGTGCATATACAGTCACATCTAAAGAAGACAGACAGTTGGCCCCCACCCCATCCCCCAACACACACACACACACACACACACACACACACACACACACACACACACACACACACAAGCTTCTCATCTCACATTCCAGCACTTCAAACTCCCGTACATAAACAATAATCTCTTTGGTCCGTTATGGAATTGCAGTTTCAACGCTGGAGGGAAAGACAGAAGAATGGAGAAAAGAGTGAGGAAGGACAGCGACAGAATGGCGACACAAAAGACCTTTCATACATCATCCCCCTGCCTGCGAGTGAGACTATGGGGAAGAACTGAGCACCCATAAAGAAATCACCTCCCCTCAAGATGTCCACTGGAACCCGTCCTACCAAGTTCACTGTCTGTATCCAAACTCTTGTTCGTAAATTCACCCTTACTTGCATATAGACGGCTATGAGCAAGCATTCTCGAACATTTTGTGCATACATTAAACAGACGCAGAAAACGTAAACAACAACAAGTTGGAACAATAAACAGACTAAATGTCCGTTCAGTAGGCCTCAAGGACATGGCGCACCTAATACAGTCAATCCAGTGAAGGCTCACAAACAGGACTCTACAATACACCGGGCGTCCAAACTTCCATATGGGCAGTAAGCCTCGAACTTAATCCCACAGCCGATGCAGATGGAGCTGAGGGGACCTAAAGTGCGTACTGTGCTCTCCCCTGAAAACTTGGGATGTGCTGGCCCTCGAGCCTCAGGCTGTCTAGAACAGGTGACACAGGGGCATGTCTAAGGCGTATTTCAAGTCCCTCAACTCACGCGTTGATGTCCAGTACCAGGTCCTGATGATGATGGCAGGACTTTTCCCTCAACAAATGGGGGAACGTAAACAAAAAATAAAAGAAAGAAGGAAGGAAAGAAAGCATGGAAGAAAGGAAGGAAGAATGAAGGAAGAGAAAGAAAAAGAAAGAAAGAAAGAAAGAAAAACCGACTTTAACCCCCTTGGTCCTCCGTCCCCGCTACCGCTCAGCATCCGAGAGACACACATAGAGACTTGGGCTTGTTGACCACCACAGTGCTGAAGAGCGACAGTGATCGATCTTGCCATCCACCTTCACTCTTGCCGCACCGTGTAGGAGGAAGTCGTGAGTCAAGCAGAACATGTTTCCTTCCAACTCGCTCCTCAGCAGCTTTGTGAGCACTCCTTCAATCCATGCCTTTCTGAGGTCCATAAAGACCGTCACTACCTGCTCCTTAAAACATTTTCGATTTTTTGGCTACGGCTCACCTGCTCATCTTCTGTGTTCCTCCTGAAGACTGGATAAAAGATGTCTAACGGGAGGTCAGTTTCGAAGAGTTTTCAAAATCTTGTGTTCAACATCCTAACTTCAGCGTTTATGAAATCTAATGTTGTTCATCCTAATTTCAAAGAGTTTACGAAATACTGTGTTCACCATCCTTATCTCAAGGAGTTTTCTAAATCTTGTGTTCTCCATCCTTATCTCAAAGAGTTTTCTAAATCTTGTGTTCACCATCCTCATCTGAAATGCGAAATGTTTGTTTCTATTGTTGAGAACGACGATATTGATGACCTGGTTGTTGTTGTTTTTAGCTTTTCTTTCATCTTGTTGCAGACTTCTTTAGTATGGGTGTTGGACTTTGTGCTTTCTTTCTTCCTGAAGAACTCTGCAAGAATGTTTACTGCCGTAATCCCTGCACTGTGCTTGCTTTCTTCTTATTTAGTAATTGTCTTACTATACACGTTGAGGATTTTTTAAGTTTCCACATCTTTCGTGTACCCATCTCTATGTTGAGTTCAATGGCCTTTCCATGCCATCTTCTCTGTGTCTTTCTTTCTTTCTTTCTTCTTTTTTGGTTGTTGTTGGTTCACTGCATCTTTGAGTTTACCAGGCTGTTCAATGTTCTTTGTAGTTTACTCTTGTTCCATGCTGTCCCTAGCTACGTCCAAATTTTCATGAGGACTCTCGAGGGCCCATCATGGTTTCTATAATCTTTGCTTGCTTCTAGGGATTCAATCTCCGCTGTCTCTATGACTTCCGCAGTAAACAGCGCGACACTCTGGTTGGTAGTGTTATTTAGAATACTGTTCTTGCACAACTGATTTGCTAGTTTAGTTGAAATAACCGGTTCGCCTTCTTGAAGTTTCAGCTTAGTTTCATACTGTGCCTTCATCAGGTTTTGTGTTGGGAGATCTCAATGGTTAGTGGAAGATAATCACCTCCTCCCAGCTGGTTTCTGACAGGTCTTGTGATGAGGCAATGCAGGTCATTTGTGGCACAAAGAGATCAGGAACTTGAGAAGTCCTCCATGTCCTAGAGAAACATCTTAGTTCGTCACTTGGTTGATTGCTGAGTATCCATCGGTTTTCCATCATCTTGTCTTTCACCTCTTCTCCTTTGCTGTACAATTCACTGTATCCCCCAGCTTGACGAATGGCTGTGAACGTTCCCCACCATGAAATATCTTGATTCTTTCAGCTAGCTACAATTGCTGTAATCGCGGCGCCTCTGTGGAACAGCTATGGCGGTTTTGTCTCAGACTATATTCAGAGGGTAGCGAGCGTTTTACGCTGAAGTCCTGCAGAACTTCCGCTCTCAACCTGAAGATGTCCGCTGCAGGAACTGAAGCTTCACAATGGGAGACTTTCTCCTCTGAGTCTGTTTAGTCAGTTCCGGCGAAAGTTAGAATTCAAGGCCCAGTGAAGAGGGGATGTGATGGTGGGGAATGACGGGGGGAGAGGCGGAAGGTGAGGATAGGAGAAGGGGGGGGGGGGGGGGTGGAAAGCAGAGGGGGGGGGGGGGGGGGGGGCAGTCTACGCGGTCTGAGATTCAAACTAACATGCCGCCTTGGCTTAAGGCTGTGTCAGACCGATGGACATAGGGTAGAGCACCAAGGCTGCATCAAAATGTTATATGCTCTGCATAGTTATGCGGGGATTGTCTTCAGTCGTGACAAGCTTCAAGCATAACATAACACCATCAAACTCTTAAATCCATCGAAGTCCGAGTGTGACTGCTCACGTGGCGGGGTAATCAAAAACGGTCACACACGTAATATTCTCATCCCTAGCTGATCCATTTGTACAATACTGTTCAAATACTCCGGCTGTTCGGATGATCCCTGGAGTCTTTTAGCCAGGGTACAACAGCAACAAACTGCACACCTGGGGACTCTGTCGCTTCTTGGTTGGAGTGCTTCATCCGTCAGGGTACCATTCCATGTTCACACAGGTCAATCACCTCACATTCCATGTTCCTACAGGTCAATCACCTCACACTCCATGTTCCTAAAGGTCAATCGCCTCAGCGTTAACTTGGGGACATGCAGGGGAGATGACTGGTCTGATGGTGAGGGCGTGGAAGGCTGTGTTGTCCTTCTGAAGCACGTCCCTAAGATGGCTTGAACAATGACCGATGACCAAAACGTTACACTCGGGGATCTGCAACCGAACGGTCGTGTGTGTGAGTTTGTGTAAGTAGTTCGTAAGGAATGTAATCATAACCCCCCACCCCATCCTATTCATCAGAACTTTAAACTAGAATTGTAACGGTAACAATCACAACTGCTAAGATAAATATTAAGTGAACAGCCTAATATAAACATTTGGAAACAGATTCAAGAGTAGCAAAATTGTTTAATATACTAGATAGTGATAAAGGAGTCGATCCATCAACAAAACCCTCAATACCTGATTTATCAAAAAGCTCTTTTGTTTTGGGACAATGAATCAGTAAATGATTGACACTTATAGAATCTCCACACATACATTTAATATCTTTGCAGTATTTTTTTTAAACGAGTTTTTAAACGAAGCCTATGGATCAGACTTTCAATCTCCCTGGATGAGAAAATAAATCTTTTTGTATGATGTTATCCCATTGCTTTTGTCATTACATTTGATGCAATTGTTATAATAATATATGTCTGAGTTCCTCAGTGTTTTTGTTGCATTATCACGAGATGTTTTATTTATGATAGAGAAACATTCTGCCAGATCTAAGCGAACTTTTATTGTTATTGTGCCGCTAAGGTTTTGAGCTGCCCTTTTTTGCAACTTTGTCTACTTGTTCATTTGCTGATATACCAATGAGAAGAAGGCACCCAACAAAAAGTAATATTAATGCCTTTTTGGGAAAGAAGGTGTACTATATGATTGATTTCAGTTATCATGTCTAATCGTACACATGAATTAGAAGACTTAATACCATTCAATGCTGCTTTTGAATCAGCACATATTACGATTTGGCTGTTATTTATGGGGAAATTCAAAATGAAATCCAATGATTTGAGTATAGAAGTAATTCTGCGCTATATATAGACAGACTTTTACCAAGATAAAATACTTTTTTCTATTTTTAAGCTAGGGATTATGAAAGCTGCTCCCGTGCTATTATCATCTAATACTGAGCCATCTGTGAATATTTTTAAGTGATGGTTGTACTTATTTTTCTAAGTGAGAGTAGACAAAATTTCTCAAAATGTTGGAGAATCCTTTTTAGTTAAATCATTGTAATCAATGTCAAAGGAAGCTTTTGATTGTACCCATTTTGGAATGGGTGAAAACGTTGGTTTTCCGGCGATATCATTTTTATCTATTTTTGTATCTTTTAGAAGATCTGAGGAAAATGAATAAATAGATTTTGTGGATTGTATATGTTGTGCACGTTTTCCAAAATCCTTTTCCGAATCTAAACATACCTCTTCTGAGCAAAATTTTTTTTGTGAGAAACTTTTTAAGATGATTTTTAAAGTAGAAGCTTTTCTAATTTCAGATAGAGGTAGAACTCCCACTTCGTTGTATGTCCCTAAGTTTGACGTGTGTGTGGGAACCCCAAGGGCGATTTTGAAGGGCTTTGCAATCAGTGTGCTCTGAAGTTTATTTAAAAGATATTTAGGTGCATTAAAAAATACTTCCTGAGCATATGTAAGTCTTGAGCGTACCAGGGCTGCTGCTAAAAGTTTAAACTTTTAGTGTCTTGCCCCCAAGATTGTTTACTGACAATTTTAAGGAAATTCAAACTTTTTCTTGCTTTATTTAAAAATATGGTCAATATGAGTATTCCATGTTAGTTTACTACTAGGATTACACCCAAGAATTTAACGCTTTTAACGTAGTTTAAAAGAGTGCCGTCTAAGGTGAAAACTGGAAGTTTATTTGGATCATTTCCAGAATTAAAAAGCATCAAATTCGTTTTTTCTGGTGAAAGAGATAGTCCATTTTCATGTAAAAATGTACTGATTTTATTTAGCTCGTGTTGGTATTTTAATTTTAATATAGTTCAGTGATCTTAACGGAGTATTTCTTTTCATCGTTACTTTACTCCATAGACATATATCGTCAGCAAATTGAGCTAACTCTGTATCTTTAGAAAGACCTTTGGGTAGATCAGAAATCAAAATATTAAACAAAATTGGAGAAATTACCGATCCTTGGGGTAAGCCCATTTGTAAATGTCTTGGGTTAGAATAGGTATTTCCTACTCTTGTTTGAATATGTCTGCGATGCAGAAAACATTGAATATATTTGTACATGTTTCCATTAATACCAATATTCTTTAATTTAAGCAA
>JADBJO010034050.1:10000-12500 GCA_016801955.1 Conus betulinus
CATAATCGGTGGTCACGTGATCTTCCGGTGGACAACGCAATACCAATAGTGATTACACGCACAAGAAACGCGCACACACGCTTACAAACACCTTACGTACCACACGCCACTCACACACACACACACACACACACACACAGTTGGGTGTGCCCCACACACACAACACACCAACAAACAGCACACACACACACACACACACAGCGACACAACATGCACACAACAACTCCTCAAATACACGCACACACACTCCCACACACAACACACAACAGCCACACACACCACACACACACAGAACTTCACACACGTGCACACACACACACACACACCCACACACACCCACACACACACACCACACCAACACAACACACACAACCAACACACACCACACCACACACACACACCACACGCACGCAACGCACGCACAAGCGCAGGCACACGCCAGGCATGCGAGCGCAAACGCCCTGTCACGCACAACACGCGCGCGCACAACACACACACAACACACACACACACAAACACAAACTACACAACAAACCCACACCATCCCTACACACACACACAACACACACCACACGTACATCACACACCGACACACACACACACACACACACCACACACACAACCTAACGACACCACTGCCTTGTTGTGTATTTTTTTAGGAACGCAAACCACAAACAAATGGAAATTGTCAAAAATGCGTGGGCTGAAAACAGAGAAAAGTACCAAAAAAAATTCCCACACATTACCAAACTGAGCACATTGCATGAATACCCGGACACGGTACACCTGGGGGAAACTTGCAGGAGAGGAGGATGAGGATATGGATGAGGGGATAAGGGGAAATAACTGTGTTCGGCCATCAACTTCCACTGTGGACACAAATGCAATTCGCTTTTGTGCTTTTTCCCCCCGCTCACTCTCTACAGAATGTCTACAAGTTTTTTCTTATTCAATTATTTATTCAAGCATGTATCTATTCATTTATGTATCTATCATATCCCCTTCAATTTATTTGTTTTGTTGTTGTTGTGTCTTCAATTTAACGTCTATCCACATAGTCATTTTATTTGTTTTTACTTATTTATTTATTCATTTCGTTTCTTTTTTTTTTTTCTTTTTTAGCTTATCTACCAAATGACATATTTTGTTTCTTCTTTCTTTATTCTGTTTCTATGTCTGTTCGATTCTCTGTTCTTTCTTTCTTTCTTTCTTTCTTACCCTCTTCATCTGTTTCTCCGTCAGTCGTTTTTGTTTCTCCCCTCCTCTCTTTAAAGATCATTTAGATCCATTCATTTCTTCGTTCTATATATCCATTGATGTTTCATTGCATGGCACAAGGTAAGATAGAATCTGACTGTCAAAGAGGGACATAGAAAATGTTAAAACCCAGAAACATAAAAGAAAAGAAAACACAACAAGAAAAAAAAAAAAACACCCTAAAAAAACATAAATCAATAAGGGTTAGTAACAAAAAGCGAAGGAAAGAACAACACACACACAACACACACACACACACACACAACCCACACACACACACACACCACACACACAACACACAACAACCACACAACACACACAGAGAGAGGAGAGACGCGCGCGCGCGCGCGCGCGCGCACTCATGCACACACACGTACACACACATATGTGCTCGCGAGAACGAAAAAAAGGGCATCTAATTTGTAAAACAGAAACCACAAAGAGACAAAATGTCTTTTGGAACCTACTCTTGTCCCACGGGGGCCTGATAAACAGATCAGCCAAAGGCCTGATAATCAGAGGAAGGAGAGACGAGATGAGAAGAGAGAGGCGAGAGAGAGAAGAGGAGAGGGCGAGAGGGAGTGAGAGGGGGAAGGGAGGTAGACAGACAGACAGGCAGACAGAGAAAGGCAGAGAGAGAGATAGAGAGAGAGAGACAGAGCAGCGGACAGACAGACAGGCAGCGCGGGTGGAAGGAGGATGGCGATGAGATGAGAGAGAGAGCAGAGAGAGGAGAGAGAGAGCAAGCGAGAGAGAGAGAGAGAGAGAGAATATATTAGTAGGAGATGCCCATGGACAGGTGGGAGGTTGGATGGTGGGAGATGGGGGGGGGGGGCAATGTAAGGTCAGTTTTTTTCTTGCTCCAACCCCCCCCCTCCCCCCCACCCCCAAACCACCCCCCCCCCCCCCCCCACACCCATCCCCCCCCCCCGCCCCCCCACCCCCCCCCCACCCAACCCACCCCCCCCCCCCCCACATTACGCAGGCCGTACTACGGCAGACACCCCTATAGACAGGCACGGGATTTGTACCACTCTCTCCAACAACAGGAGCGGAGTTTTGTGTTTAGGACGGTTGTTTTTTTTTTTTTTTTTTTTTTTTTGTTGTTTGTTTTGTTTTTGTTTTCCCCACAAATCAAGGCAAGCCATGCTCCAACTACGCCGATGGGACAGTGCTTCGTGTGTAACGCGTCATCCATACCAACGGCCCACACTGGCCTTCTCTTCCGAAAATTAGTGATGGG
>JADBJO010034051.1:0-13920 GCA_016801955.1 Conus betulinus
CATGTTCTATTCTTGTTTGAATGGTTCTATTTTCTAAAAATGATTCTACAAAAATTATACATGTTACCACTTATTCCATAGTTTTTCAGTTTATACAAGAGTCTTTTATGCCATACTTGCTCGTATGCTTTTCTTATATCAAAAAAGGTTGCAAGGATATTCTTTTCGTCGCGCGAATTGTTGTTTGACATGTGTGGTCAGTTTGACTAAGTGTTCTATTGTTGATCTACCACTTTGAAATCCAGCTTGATTAATAGGTATAATCTGATGCTTATTGCAATAATAAACTAATCTTTTTAATATGATTCTTTCCATTAGTTTACAAGTGTGTGATGTTAAAGCTATTGGACGATAACTATTAATATTTGAGCGAGGCTTCCCATGTTTATGAATTGGAACGATAACAGACTGTTTCCATACTGAAGGTATTTTGCCATCATTCCAACATTTTTCAATACAAAATGAAGTAAATGTATAACATTAGGTGGCAGATGGCACAACATTTCATTGGAAATGCCATCCAGACCTACCGATGTTTTCTTGTTACCTAGGTTAGAGAGACATTCCTTAACTTCTTGAAGTGTTATGGGGGCGTTTAGATAGTGGTTATGAATAGGGTCTGGTTTGCTATAGATAGCTTTTTTTTTTCCCTCTTTTGCTCCCTATGTAATGCGCTTTGTGTTGATAAACTCTCCATACAACTGTTTTTAGCAAATAAGAAACAAATGCTTCTGCTTTTTCCATTCTTCATCGTTTTTTACTTTTTTTTTCCCATACCTTCTGTAAATCTTTATGGTTTTGAAATCTCATTTTTTACAAAAGGAAGACCAGTATTTTCGTTTTAACTTTGTGCTATTATTCTATACGAAGCTGTTTTTTGTTTTTCTTTTTTCTTCTCAAGGAGTTTTTTCAGCGGCGCGCCCAGGCCCTTTACATCGTAAGTACTCTCTCATTTTTATGTTCTTCTCTTTTTTGGCCTCTTCACAAGTCTTGTTCCGCCACACATTACCCGTATGCTTTTCGGAGTTCACAGGTTTGGATCTTCGGAATGGTGTAGGACTTAGGGTTTCAAATTTAGTTATTATAGGTATGTGGTCGCTGTTCAATGTATCATCGAGAGAGTATTCCAATCACATAAGGGCGCTAGCTCTGGAGTTATTAAGGTCAGGTCTATTGCACTTGGTTGAGGTGTGTTGTGTGTGTGTGTGTGTGCGTGTGTGTGTGTGTGTGTGTGTGTGTGTGTGTGTGTGTGTGCGAGTGTGTGCGGTGTGTGTGTGTGTGTGTGTGTGTGTGTGTGTGTGTGTGTGTGTGTGTGTGTGTGTGTGTTGTCAGTACAACACTATGTTAATCTGACAGGTAAAATGGTTTCAGTCAGTCAGTCAGTGTGTTGTGTGTGAAATTTAAATATGTCTTTAATAATAATGCCCATATCTAAAATCGAAAGGGTATTAAGTTCAAAAAGAAAGGGGTTCCCCTATATTGAGAGAATAGCATAGGTCTGTCAAACCACACGTTTTAGGTTTAGACATCCTAGGTGAAAACTACGTATACCGTGTGTGTGGTGTGTGGTGTGTGTGTGTGTGTGTGTGTGTGTGTGTGTGTGCGTCGTGTGTGTGTGTGTGTGTGTGTGTGTTGTGTGCGCGTGCGTGTGTGTGTGTACGCGTGCATGTGTGGTGTGTGTGTGTGTGTGTGTGGTGTGTGTGTGTGTGTGTGTGTGTGTGTGTGTGTGTGAATTTAAACTTGAGTTTTCCATATCAGGCTTACATACTTTCCCGCCCAAAAATGACACGCCTTTTCCACATGATTGATTTTTTTGCCTTAGCTACTCAGTAAAACACGACAGATGCATTCCTTTTTTTTTTTTCCAGGCATGTTCTTCGTTAGTGGACAGGATCGATCATGACTTTGCAGTAGTAGTATTATAGGTGGTTGTCATGTAAAAAACAACAGGTGGCAAAACCCGTGGTCGAATCATGAAAAAAAAAACCTTACGAAAGTGTGTCCACTATCAGAAATGCCTTACCCCCCCCCCACCCCCACCCCCACGCCCCAGCCGACTTCATTTAGAGCCCGGCCGACTTCAATTAAAACCTGGCGAAAGTCCCCCGAATTAGTTTTTCCACGCATCATCAGACATGTTAATAACTGTACATATCTTCTTGCTGCATGCTTTCCCCCTGTTCCCTCGATGAAAAAAACAAAACCTGAAAGCATAGCAGCATATTCTGTTATAATTTCTTCTTCTTCAAGGCATCAAGCTACATACTTTTTTTTGCCAGACATATGCAGAAGTGGTTGTCAAATAGAAATCATTGGCAATCTTGACAAACACACCTGATTGTTCTTGCTGTGTTGATGTAGCTGCAGTTTCTGAAAAAAAAAAAAAAAACAAAAGAAACAAAACAAAACAAAAGAAATAAACACAAAATACGTGAATTTAAATTAAAAAAAAAAGGTAAACTACATGCAGGTAGGTATTGGTAGAAAACATCAAAGACCTCTTAAAGAGATAGCGTCGATGATAGTAACACGAGTCAAAAAGACAATGAAAAAATGAATAAATGCAAAAACGACTGACTGACTGAATGAAATGAATGAAATGAATCAATGAATGAATCAATCAATCAATCAATCAACCAGTCAATAAACAACAACCAAATGTGCTTGTATAGTAATTTGGGTGTGGCCTGGGAGTATTGTTTGAGTCCAAATTAAAAGCATTAATTAGTTGATTTTTCCCCAGCTGTAATACTGAGTCATTCAGTGCGCTATAGGCTAACATGAAAAAACTAGAGGAAAAACTCATTCGATTTTCATTGTCTTGGCTATCTTTTACAGTGTTCTTCGGGTTTCCCAGATAACGCTGCAGGTACATGCATTTCTTCGGGCCGGATGGACTCATTTTTGGAAGGATATGTACAGCAGAGCCTTGTCTGTAGGCTGAAACAAAACAAGGGTCGACAAGGCGTCGTTTCCATCATCTTCACTGATCATCTTTTCAAACGAATGTATTTTGTGTGGCCTTTTACCCTGTGATAACAGTGCGGTGACGACAGTTTTCACGTGCTCCCCAAATCCACTGCTATGAAGAAAGATTTTGAGTTAAATCTCCAATGCTGTCAAGTTCTTGTGGAAACACGCGCAACAATCAGGATTTTTTTTTTTTTCAACGAAACACTGTATAATCCATGTAATTGTTTTGAGGCCTACCATAAATTTGAGCCAGCATTTAATGTTAACTGATGACTGATCAAAACAACAGCTCCCCACCAAACATTTCCCTCGTTTGAGGGGATCTTCACCCATGAATGTACACAATAATCTTCAAATACATGACCATCCGCTTAATTGATACGCACTTCACACTGTTGCACACTCACCCGTAACCCTATCTTTGCGCCACTCCTCCCACGAAAAAAAAAAGTACTCGCATTCCTTTGATTTTAATTTGTTTGCTTGGAACCACCTGGCTTGTACCTTGATGGCATATGAAAGAAAAGAAGAACTAACTTTAAGACACAATGAAATTATTCTCAACACAATCCAGCTGGGCAAGTCTATAAATACTCGACTCCTTAAGCAAGGCCTGGTGCATTATTTTTGTGTGTGTATGCTCCTGTGGAAACTTGTTGGACTGATGAGTTGGCGTCGTTCAGAATACAATGCGGTGTCATGTTGATCATTAGCGGTGAGGATGGCGGACGGGGTCAGGGGCGAGAGGGACGGGTTTGGGAGGTAAAAAGGGAGAAAAATGGTGCTTTAGTGGGTAATGTCCATAAGTTGGTTGGAACACCAACCACTTAACTCTGCAGGATCCACTTGAGCAAGGTGCTTCTTTGGGAAGGTTAGCTGATGATGATCCCCAACACTGATGGCTATTGTACCGGGCCGGCGTTGAAATGTTAACAGGTGCAGATTTGCAGGGTGAGCACTTTATGATGAAAGTAAGAAAATGGTTTCAACAGGACACGGAAGATGAGACAACTGAGGAAAATAACGGTCTGTGTGTTGTGACAACTGATCACAGTCGACGATACAGGACCACTTCAGAACTGAATCAACGGCAAGGAAATGACGAACCTGGCAGCCTAAAATCAATGATGTGTGCGCCCCAGAGACTAAGTGATATCTGAACATTCAAATTTCCAACGGCCAAATTCTATAACTAAAGTTTTCTACGAAAAATATGGTTTTGTGTATTCTCTGCAAATACAACCACATACAAGAAATCATGTCACAGACAAAAAGGAGACAAAAACAAAACTGGTATGTTTCAGTGTTGTTATGTTCTGTATGTATGTGCATGTGCGTTTGCTCTTTGGTCAATGCGTTAATGTGATCACTACCCAGTGTATATGCATTGGAAGAAAGAGAGAGAGAGAGAGAGAGAGAGAGAGAGAGAGAGAGAGAGACAGACAGACAGACAGACAGACAGACAGACGGACAGACAGAAAAACAGGCGGATAGACAGACACCCCAGACTGATTGATGGAGAAAGAGTGCACAACTATGCCGTGTTGTTCTTGTGTGAGAGTGCATGTGTAGTGCAATGTCGTGTTTTGTGTTGTGTTGCTGGTTGTGTTTGAGTGTGTGCACAAATATACGAGTGAGTGTGTGTGTGTGTGTGTGTGTGTGTGAGAGAGAGAGAGAGAGAGAGAGAGAGAGGGAGAGAGAGAGAGAGAGAGAGAGAGAGAGAGAGAGAGAGCGAGCGAGCATGTGTCTGAACCTATGTGGGTGTGTTACTTCTGTCTGTCCTTTCTATTATCTGTCAAATGTATCGAAAACATTATGACGTGGATCACCTGCTAAGAGATTCTAGTGGATGCTGCTTTCTAGAAACAGAATCAACCGATGCCATATCTAAGTACTTGCCATTGTCATGTGAATTCTTACAACATGATTCGAAAGAGACAAATTGCCTTTCCTTTTATGTAATGGGGAAAAATCAGTTGTTATGCAATATCGAGGGTTGACAGCCAGAACCCAGTGTCTCCTTTTTGTCTGTGACATGATTTCTTGTATGTGGTTGTATTTGCAGTATATATATATATATATATATATATATAATATATATATATATATATATATATTTATGTATGTATGTATGTATGTATAAGACAGATACTGGGTTATGGCAGTGATCCCTCGATATGGTACATGTGTCTTTAAGAAATATTACAGTTCTTTTCTTTGAAACAGCAAATCAGTCAGCGCTATGGAATAACGTCACAGTTTTTTTTTTTTATTTTTTTTTTTTTTTTTTTTTTTTTTCCTTTTTTAATGAATGAAAATCACAGCTTTCAATGAAACAAGATCGGAAATGGTATCACCGACTACATCATACTTGTTTTCATGGGTCATTGGAAATTGTATACGGGTAGTTATTATGAAATAAGATCACAATTTTTATAATGGAATAACCTCACAGATGTTTAATAATCACACGCATCATCTCACACTAGCTCATAAGAGTCACGTACGTTGAATCACCCGTGTTCATATAGTTCACATCCTTGCTCATATGGATGACACGAACAAAAGAAAAAATACAAAACTCACATACTGTTACGCGCGCGCGCGCGCGCGCGCACACACACACACACACACACACACACACACACACACACACTTTTTCCTCACCACATGTGAATTGTCGACTGGGTCTAAAGCCACTGTTACATACGCAGGTTTCATCAACACGGCACTGTTCTCTACATCGCAGGTGGAGTCGACGCTGGCACATGAAGCACCGATCTCCCCGCCGCAGGCTCTGTCACAACACAGACATCACAGTTGTCTGTCTGGTGGATTGTTTCCGCTCTTGTTCGCAACTGTGTGCACGAAACAGAACAACAGCAACAATACTACCATTGTTTTCCTCCTCTTTTATCCTACGAGCACGATGGCCTTTGCATTTTTTTTTTTTCCTGTTTAGACTCGTATCTGGGTTGAATTCATTTAAAAAAGAAATTATTCAGCGTTGGAAGATAGTAATGACTATTGTTGAGTGAAATGTAAGTGGTCTCATATTTAGAGGGGGCGCTGCCGTAGTTTTGTTTTTTCCCCGAAGACAAACAAGAAATATACTCCAGGTTACCACTTTGTCAGTTCTTATTACATGCCTACATGAAACTGTTTGTCAAGGGATGCAGTGTTTTTGTTGGAATTGTTACCAGACCAAAATAAGCTCCAGGCATGAGAATAATTATTATTCTCTCCCATGGGAGTTCTATTTTCTTTCAAGATGGGGCACGGCTGCACGCATGGCTTTTTTTCTCCTATTACTCCTTGGGGCCACGCTGAAGACAAGTTGATCAGGTTCATCTAGGTCTGTCAGTTGTGTGCCAAGGGTGCGTCTTTTCCTTGACCACTTTTTTCGCCGATCCTTGGGATTAGGCCCATTGGCAGTAAGGAAAGACCAACTGATCACACCGAATATCCAGTTGACAGTGGGACAGATTGTAACCCCGAATCCTCTTTTGAAGGCATGTACAACCCTGTGTTGAAGCGTGGCTGTGTGTGTACTGGTTTCACCTGTCAACTGAATGGCAAAAAGTGGGGCTGTTGAATGCGTGCTGCAGCTGTTGAATGGTGACAGCTGTCACCGGTGGCTCTGCAGTCATGAAGTGAAGCGTGGTACACTCATGGGAACCCTTCCATGGAGGTTCTGTTGTGTCGCGTCTGGTGGTCACACAATGGCAGAGAGCAGTTATATCCTTTGACATTTAAAAGGAATGTCCTGTAAATCCCGGCACCATACACAAACACAGAGAAGCAGGCTTCCCAAGGATGGTACAGAATTGCTTCCAGATGATTGGTTCGACAGGTGAGGCCAGAATTTCTTTCAGGATATCTTTTTTTTCATGTCTGCCTTTTGGCCTACTCTGGGGAAAGACCCGATGAAGAGGAGGAAAGACACACAGACAGCAGAGAAAGCTCTGATGACAGTAGGAAAGACTGCATCCTGAGATCCACTTATGAGGGACAAATAGACCTTGTGGTGAGGCCTGACTGCATCTGAGTTGTACTGGTCTCACAGATCAGCGGAACAGCAACGAGGGAGGCTGTGGGATGCATGCAGCAGTTGCCTGGCGGTGGTGTGTCTTTCACCGGTAGGCTCTGCAGTCATGAAATACGGGCTGGATACCCATGGGAGATGGGAGCGCTTCCAGGGAGACTCTGTTGTGGCACATCGGATGGTCACCACGATGGCGTCTGCCAAGGAGCAGTAATATCTCCTGATGTCATGATGAAAATGCCCTGCTCATGCCTTCACCCACTGTGAAACACATTGTAAAGCTTCCAAGGATCGTGCATGAATCTTGTCGACGTATGGCTCTGGAAACTGAGGCTAGCACTCTATGTCCCATGGACATCTTAAGGTGTATCTTAGTTTTTTTCTACCTTTTGGCTGGCTTTGGAGAAAGGCCCAGTGACGGTGAAGAAAGATCCACTGACCACAAGGAAATTACTATTGACGGGAAGACTGCAAACCGGGATCGTCTTTACCGGACTTGCGGTGAAACTTGCCTGCGTCTGGAATTGTACTATCACCTGTCAGTGGAACAGCAGCTAGTGAGCTTTGGTTGTTCTGTTATGTCGAATCTGGTGGTCACAAACGACTTCTACCAGAAAGCAGTTATGCCCCTTGAAGTCTTGAGGACAATGCTCTGTGTACGCCTGTTGTAAAAGCCTGATGACAATGCGAAAGACCCACTGACAGCAGGGAAATTCCTGTTGAGAGTCGGATAGACTGTAACCCAGGATCCTCATAAGAGGGCATGCAAGACCTTGTGGCATAGTTTGGCTGTGTTTTGGATTCGTACTGTTTTTTTGTCATGTAACAGCAACGACTGGACTGTGAGAAACGAGCAGCATTGCTTGATTGTGGCATCTTTTGCTGGTGGGCTCTGCAATGACGATATACGGGATGGCATACCTATGGGGTGTTTCCACAGAATTTCTGATGTGTTCCACATGGTTGTGACACAGTGGCTACAAAGCTTAGCTGCAAAGCAGTTACGTCCCTTGACGTCTTAATGGAATGCCTTGAACACGCCTAAACTCCATGGTTACATAATGGAAGCTTCACGGGTTGGTGAAGAATTGCTCCCAGCTGAACGGTTTGATGGTTGAAGCCAGTACGTACGTAACTAGATCCCACTAACACCTTTCAGATATTTTTTGTCTCGTCTGCCTTTTGGCCAACTCTGAGGAAAGGCCCAAATGACATAAGACCAACTGAACAAATGGGAAGTCCTGTTGAAAGAGAGAAAGACTGCAGTCTGAGGCCCTCTTCAGAAGCCATGTAAGAACTTGTGTCCAAGTTTGCTATGTCTGAAGTTGTACTGTTAAGAACTTATGTAGAAGGTTTGGCTGTGTCTGAAGTTGTACTTGTTTCATCTGTGAGTGGAACATCAACTAGTGGGGCTACGGGTCGTAGGTAGCAGCTGCTTGATGGTAGCATCTTTCACCCGTGGGCTCTACAGTTACGATGATGGGCTGGTACACCCGTGGTGGCGCTTCCATGGAGGTTCTGTTTGTATCACGTCTAGTGGTCACACAGCAATGCCTGTCAGGAAGCAGTCATGTTTCATTGACATCCGAAAGGAATGCCCTATGCGTGCCAGTGCACCCTGTAAAATTCAGCCCAGAATGGTGCAGAATTGTTCCCAGCTGGTTAGTTTGACATTTGAGGTAAGTACTTCTCTGGCTGCCACTAGTACCTTTAGAAAAACGCAGGTTGCGTGCAGCAGTTGCTTGATGGTGGCGTCCCTTTCGTCGGTGGGCTCTGCATCATGAACTATAGACTGGTGCACGCATGAAGGTGCCTCCATGGAGGTTCTGCGGTCAAACAATGGTGTCTGCCAGGGAGTAGGTACGTCCTCTTGACGTCTTATGGAATGCTTTATTCACATCCGCACTATATGCGAAACAGTGTCGGCTTCCAGAGCTGTTTCAGGAATGCTCCCATCTGGTTAGTGGCAGTTAAGTTAGTACTTCTCTTGTCCCCGCTGACACTTTGATGAGTCTTTTTGTCTGCTTTTTGGTCAGCTCTGGGAAAGGGCCCAGTGACGGTGAGGAAAGATCCACTGACTGCAGTGAAGTCCTGTTGACGCAGGAAGGACTGTGACCTGGGATCCTCTTTAGAGAGTATGTCTGACAACAACGGTGAAACCTAGCTTTGTCTGGAATTAGACTCGTTGCAACTTCAGCAGAACAGAAGTGAGTGGGGCTGAGGGTATGTGCGGCAGGTGCTTCTTGGTGGCGTCTTTGGCTTATGGGCTCTGCAGTCGTGAAATAACGACTAGTATACCTCTAATGCGCATCCAGGAGACTAGAATATCTCAGAAAAAAAGTATGTTTATACGTGCACAAGAGCATTTTACAAAAGCAAGAAAGCTCTGCATATTCTGAGATGGAGAAGGTCAAGTAAAGGTAGAGTTGAAACAAGATGTAATGACGCACCTTTTATGATACGCCGATCGCACTAATATCAACTTATGGTGCTGAAGTGTGATTCCCTTTTTTCACATCACGACACAAGGAGACCCCATTTTTTCTACATTCTTCTTCCACCAAGTCTTCCCCCAAGCGTTCCCTTACGAAAAAGTGCCACGCCTTCTAGGCCTACACAAAAGGCAACGAATCTCCCAGGATTAGCAGAACTTCGCCGTTTTCCATTCACTCTACGAACAATGCACCACATACTAGGATTCTGGTTACACATAACAACATGACGACTTTGTCTACTCCAAACAGTCAACTGCAGCATGCTTCAAACGTAGAAAACATCCAACATTTCATAGCTAGAACTTATCCAACCATTCTACATTAAAAAAAAAAAAAAAAAAAATCAACCTACCCTCAACATTAGAACTAACATGCCATCGAAAAGAAATGAGTGCAAATACTTGGACTTTTGGGACCAGCATAGATAGCACATCTAGACTATGCTTTCACAATCAAATTACAGACTAGAATCAATCACACATACACACTCATACAACCATGTACGCATGCAGGCAATCACACACACACACACGCCACCCCCCCCTCCTCCCAAACACCACACACTACACACAACACGCGCGGCGCGCGCACACACGCTTGCACACACGCACACACACACAACACACACCACGCACGCATACATACTCTCTCCTCTCTCTCTCTCTCTCTCGCTCTCTCTCATGAGTCATCATACCGCAGATGGATCCATATTCAGAAGAAATGTACAGGTTGCAGGCACACGCAGATTCCACACAGCTGGCACCAGCAACGCATGGATCCTCCGTCTGTGTGAGGTTACATTGGTGTCCAACTGCATAGCCTACACACACACACACACACACACACACACACACACACACACACCACACACATGCACGCACGCACGCACGCGCGCACACAAACTTGATACTTGCTAAGACAAGACGGGTGTGTAAATGCTCCATATGGGTCAGATTAGGTCATACAGTGACAGTTTCAGGGGGAGGTTTGCCCTGTTTGGGCACTTCCTTAAATGGGCAGTCATTACAACTCTTTCCGGACGTGTTTTAAATGGCGATATCTACAAAAACGGTACGCACTTAAACAAACAAACAAATCAAACAATAAGAAACCCTCTTTGCAGAAGATGGACGGATGGTCGAGAATAAAATCATAGCAAAGTTTTGAGGGATTTTTTTTTTCTTCCCCTTCTTCTGTCTCAAGGCTAATCTTTAAAGCCGGCATACATATAAAAAAGATGTGAAATCCCCAGAATACATTCAACTATACATCTATGTTGATTCCCTCTTGTCAGCATTGTGCACCAACAAAACATAATAATCCCGGCGTCAAGAAAAAAGGAAGACAAAACAAGTAAACCGAATTTCTGGAGTCTCACCCCTTGTGGGGAATGTACACAGTCTTTCAAAAACCTGTGTATACACAGGCATTCTGTCCCCACTGTCGCTAAGCTCGACTGCCCTCCCCTAAGCACTCCCCCACCCCACGCCTCCTCCACACACCTCAAGGTCAGACAACCACTCACAACTAACATTTGTTAACGAATCTGCACCTTCTTTATTCCGCTACACACTAGGAGCTGCCCACCTCAACCTTTGCACACCCACTCACTCCATCCACCCACCGCACACAACTATCCTTACGTTCCGCTGTTCCCACCCTACCCTGCACAATGGCCTGTGGGAACCCTAACCTCCTCCCTGAAACGCACCAGTTCTTGCCAGTAAACTAATCACTGTGACCTGAGGACGCCGCGACACCCCGCGCTTGGTGGCTACTACTTGAGGGACAAGGCTAACCCAAAGGTGGGCTCTAATTCTAGCTACTACCTCTCCCCCCCATCTCTCTCCCCCGGAACCTCAGCCTTCCTTTTCTTGACCCTGGACCCCACCCCCTACCAAACACACCCCCCCCCCTCTCCTGCGTCCCCCCCTAGGGAGGGCCACCGCCAGGCTATTCTATGCCACGGTTTCTGGCCACTAGTTCCCCTAAAAGAGCAGCCACCCTAACACGCCCTGACCCTACTGTCCATTTGCGTTACAACCCCCTTCCCTACCACAAAAATTGACACCCTCTCCTCCCTGGAAGACCTGGCTCCCCCCCGCGGTCCTGCCCCCACCGGCCGCACCCCTACCTCCCCGAATACCCCCCGCTCGCCCGGTGCGGCGCTCCGCCCCGTTGCACCCTCACGCGCAAAGAATGCCTCCTCCCCGCGGCAGAACAGTCAACACATCCCCAGTCACACACCCCTTCCACCCTCTCCACAGCACTTGACTCTTGAATGGGACCCCTCCTCCCCCTTGAAGGCTCCGCCGACCTCGTGAAGGACGGTCCTGGCACCCCACACGCCCTCCCCCAGCCCCTGAACGGGCGGGCTCCCTTCCCCCGGGAAAAGAAGAACGGCCTAAACTCACTACAAATAGGAGAAACTGCATCACAAAGGCAGACGCCCCCTTAGTCTGGACTTCCCCTGCCTGAAAGAGCCATATGTAGCAGGAGGAGAACTGCCTCACAGATGCAACGTCGCCTGGGGTTGGTTCTCCCCCCTCCCGGATACACAGTAAAAATGGACGTCTGCGCTCCCTGCACCTCGCGCGCCCAGCACGCTCTGCCCGCCGACTGCTGAACTGGCCACAAGCCTCGGCATTGTAAGCAGGATCCTGCTGAAACAACTTTAGGCCCCTACTGCTGGTCCGCCTACTTACCCTGAGTCATCAAGGCAGTCGTCACCTACGTTGGTAAGGGTTTGTAGACTCTCCTCTCCCTGCCGAGCCCCCTTTGCTCGCGCACTTGAATATGAGGACGGAACAAACCCTCTAAATTTCGAACTGCCCCCCCAGCCCTCTATCTCCCTCTTATTGGGTTATCAGGGCCCACTTTTCCTGCGAACCCGTTACCTGGCAACAGTAGGCCATATGTTGTCTTCCTGAGGCCACAAGCCCACGGGTCGATTACCCTCAATGCAAATCGAGGGAGCTATCCAACACCCAACCCCTCCTCGGCAAAAACAGAAAACCAACACCCAACTCACCCGAACCCAGCCACGGACCTCCCCTGGCGCCCCCCCCGACCCTTAAGAATAACTAGTAGCTCCACTTAGGACACATCCCGGCGAACTCCCTCACAAGGAAACTGTGCCTCCGCAAAAACGTAATAACTAGCATTTGTCTACAACCTTAACTTCCAACTGGGTCCTGTTCACACAAGCAAAGCTGGCTTCGCACCATCATCCCCTCACATTCTTCCTCCTCTTTGCACCTCACAATAATCTATATCAAAACCAACTGGATTTCTCGCCAACATTTCCATCCAGCCACCCCACTCTATGTACATTCCTTCGTTCAACACATGTTCAGGATTCCTTAGTTCAGCAACACCAACCACATTCAGCACTATTACAGCTGCACACCATCCCATTCTTCTCCTACCGACTACTAAGCCACTCGCCGTACCTTTACCTCTCCCTTTCCTTTTCCTGACTATAAAATTCTTAAATGGGCTGCCACCACGCAATCCCTAAGGTATCTTTCCCTCTTCAACCCTGTTTCTTCTCACAAATAGATGGAGCCTCCTATATTGTGGTAAATCTTCACTCCCCCCCCCCGGCCCGCTGGCCCTGACGCTCCTCTACCCAGAAAACTTCCAACACTATGGACTTCCGCCTCGTCCTTGTACACATGCCCTACCGTCCAACAATTTCACCCACAACACCTTATCCATTGCGCCAGTCTCCTTGAGGGCTGGTCATGAACGATTTGCCCCTTCAACGCCCATAATCCGCTCCGCCTCTACAAGGCTGTTTGCGCTGGTTCACCACCACGTCAAAGCTACGTGCTGCCACGCGCACGACCACTTGCGTCAAGAACCCATGAACCAACAACGAGAAAGCGCACCCAAACATAGACTTGGATTGTCACGACCGTAACCGGTAAAACCACTTTACCCACAAATCGGCCGTGACCCTACTGCACAGTTCCAATTTCCAATTGCTTGTCAGTGCAACTCCAAATCGTCTTACTCAACTTCACGTACTACTAACTATTTACGACTATTTAACTGACAAACTGGCACCCAATCATCCCACTTCCTTCCCTTATGATTCACACAGACACAGCTGATCCTGACGCATATTATGAATCCCTCTACCAAAATGCAAACGCACTCCCATACTCCACTATCTCTCTTGAACACAACTGAAATTAACATGAGCTCGCCACATCATATTCTGCACCCACCGCCCCCCACTCAATGATTATTAAATCGACCGCGCGTTGTCTAGCCAAACTGCCCCCTGACAACTGACCTCCGGAACCACCTATGCTTACCACCATACTTACAAGAACCCAGAGAAGAAACACGAGGTGACAACAAAAACTGACTGAAATCAACTCCTCTTAAAGCCACCGA
>JADBJO010034052.1:0-5000 GCA_016801955.1 Conus betulinus
GCGCCTGAGGCCTCTCCTGCTTCCCCTGCCGACCTGCCGACAGCCTCCCTCCCGCCCGCCCGCCCCACACGAGGACCGGACGGGCGCGAGAGGCGACCCGGCATCCCGGCAGACCAGGTACCCCAAAGTCACACTTTTCGGGGAGGCGGGCCGACCGCACGAGGCAAACGCCGGCCGCCTTGAGGACGGTACCTCCCCTCACCACGGTTCGGCGCGAGCCGTGGCCTTCTCTCGGTCTCTCTCTCTCTCTCTCTCCACAGCGCGGTGACATGAGCGTCTCTCATCTGCTGTACTGCGCACAGTAAGCAGCTGGGTAACCGGTAATGATCCTTCCGCAGGTTCACCTACGGAAACCTTGTTACGACTTTTACTTACTTCTCTAAACGATCAAGTTCGAGCGTCTTCTCGGAACAGCGGCGCCGCCCGGTGAAGGGCGGGCCGAGTCCAATCCGAGGCCCTCACTAAACCGTTCAATCGGTAGTAGCGACGGGCGGTGTGTACAAAGGGCAGGGACGTAATCAACGCGAGCTTATGACTCGCGCTTACTGGGAATTCCTCGTTCATGGGGAACAATTTCAAGCCCCAATCCCTATCACGAAGGAGATTCAACGGGTTTCCCAACCCTTTCGGGCCAGGGAGAAAGCCACGCTGATTCCTTCAGTGTAGCGCGCGTGCGGCCCCGGACATCTAAGGGCATCACAGACCTGTTATTGCTCAATCTCGTGTGGCTAAACGCCACTTGTCCCTCTAAGAAGTTAGCGCCGACGCATGAAGGATCGGCGAACTATTTAGTAGGCTAGAGTCTCGTTCGTTATCGGAATTAACCAGACAAATCGCTCCACCAACTAAGAACGGCCATGCACCACCACCCACCGAATCAAGAAAGAGCTATCAATCTGTCAATCCTTACAGTGTCCGGACCGGGTGAGTTTTCCCGTGTTGAGTCAAATTAAGCCGCAGGCTCCACTCCTGGTGGTGCCCTTCCGTCAATTCCTTTAAGTTTCAGCTTTGCAACCATACTTCCCCCGGAACCCGAAAACTTTGGTTTCCCGGAAGCTGCCCGCAGAGTCGATGAAGCAACACCAGCGAATCGCTAGTTGGCATCGTTTATGGTCAGAACTACGACGGTATCTGATCGTCTTCGAACCTCTGACTTTCGTTCTTGACTAATGAAAACATGCTTGGCAAATGCTTTCGCAGTTGTTCGTCTTGCGATGATCCAAGAATTTCACCTCTAACACCGCAATACGGATGCCCCCGTCTGTCCCTCTCATTATCATTACCTCGTGTTCCGAAAACCAGCAAAATAGAACCGAGGTCCTATTCCATTATTCCATGCACCATTATTCAGGCGACCTGCCTGCTTTGAACACTCTAATTTCTTCAAAGTAAACGTTCCGGCCACCCAAAACGCTCAATGAAGAGCACCATGGGCTGAACAACCGGGAAGCGTAGGATGGGAATCAATACACACAGTGACCGCCGCGAGGCGGACCGTGCGCCCATGCCTGAGATCCAACTACGAGCTTTTTAATCGCAACAACTTTAGTATACGCTATTGGAGCTGGAATTACCGCGGCTGCTGGCACCAGACTTGCCCTCCAATAGATCCTCGTTAAAGGGTTTAAAGTGTACTCATTCCAATTACGGAGCCTCAAAAGAGTTCCGTATTGTTATTTTTCGTCACTACCTCCCCGTGCCAGGAGTGGGTAAGTTGCGCGCCTGCTGCCTTCCCTGGATGTGGTAGCCGTTTCTCATGCTCCCTCTCCGGAATCGAACCCTGATTCCCCGCTACCCGTTGCTAACATGGTAGGCAGATCACGTACCATCGTCATTTGATAGGGCAGACATTTGAAAGATGCGTCGCCGGCTCGGGGCCATGCGATCGGCAAAAAGTTATCCAGAGTCACCAAAGGACGGGCAGAACCCGACTGGTTTTGAACTAATAAAAAGCGCTCTTTCCCCGGGGGGGTCGGAGCTGGTCGGCATGTATTAGCTCTAGAATTACCACAGTTATCCAAGTAGATTTGGATCATCTAAGGAACCTCGACTGATTTAATGAGCCATTCGCGGTTTCACCGTACGAGGGTGTGAACTTAGACATGCATGGCTTAATCTTTGAGACAAGCATATGACTACTGGCAGGATCAACCAGAATGCAACCCGTGTTCTGCGTGTCCTCCTCCTCCTGATCCCTTGTCGGACAGAAGAACCAGCACAGCGGCCGATGCAGGCTTGCCGGTGGGACCGCTCTCACAGATGATGAGTCCGTGGGCGATCCGCGTTAGCGAGCCGGCGCAAGCAGCGCGCGGAGTCGGTCTTCACCAGAGACTGCGGTGGCGGCGGACAACAGATTCAGGGCCCAATCGCAAGCGAGAATCCTTCTTCGGTCCGACCGACGCCAGCCCCCGAGACGGCAGCGGCAGCAGCAGCAAACTCGGGGAGGGCCGGTCTAGCAGGGAGGGGAGAACGGGAGCCTGTCCCCGAACGCCTCGCCTGCTCGTTACCACGTGCCGGACCACGACCCGATGGGACGGGCGCGTCCTTCGCGAGATGAACCAGGCGTTACTCTTTCTGAGGCCGAAGGGGAGGGAGCCTCCTGTCCCACGCACCTAGGCCCTCGTTCCGGTTGGAGAGAACCGGCGAGGTCGCTCTCCCACCGTCGTCACCGATGGCACGCCACCATCTACGGACCGTCAAGACGCCGACCGCGCAGAGACCCAACGTGTCCGTCGGAGAAACCGCGGCAGCCGTTCGAACTCACGCTGGGACTCGGCGCAAGCGGGAAGCGCTGCAGCCGGAGTGGCGGGATCGATCAATTTCTCGCGCACCCTTTACCGCCAGCACCGACTCAGACCTCGCACGCCGAGCGCTCGCGAAAATGCCGAAGGAGAATGCGTGTACGGAACGGGGCGGACGCGCCGGGGCGAGCAGCCGGGCGAGACGCGGCCGCGATTCAGCTCGCCGCCCGTTCCCACACCTTAAGCAACTTCCAACCCGCTGCGGAAGCTCATGACGGCCGCGCTACCTAATCTTCAGCCTTAACATGGCGGCGCCCCCGCCTTTCCTGCTCTGGCGCCTTGCCGAGAAGTCTGGTATGACTGACAGTGATTTGTAGTTGCCCAGAGGGTCACGTTTGATAGGTCCTTCCCCCCCGCCGCCCCCCCCCTCCCTCCCCCTCCCCCCAATGGAGTTTTTCCTTGGGGGAGTGGAGGGGTGGGGTGGGGTGTTTTCCTTATCTTACTCTCTGATTGTTTATTACCAATATATTCTCGGAATTAGCGTTATTCTCTATTCCACTTGTTGTTTATGTATGTGTGTGTGTGTGTGTGTGTGTGTGTGTTTATTTATTTATTTATTTATTATTTATTTATTCAATTGTTACATATTATGATTCTTCTTGTTAGAATTCCTTATGTCGTTCTTCTCACTGTCCGATTGCCATTTACTACCAATACATTCTCGGAATTATCGTTGTTGTTCTCCGTTCGTTATTATTAGTGTCAGTATTTTAATTTATGTATTTATTTATTTATTTATTTAATTATTTATTTACTTATTTTATAATTATGACTCTTATTGTTATAATTGTATGTTGCTGTTGTTGCTGTCACTGTTATCATTATTATCATTATTGTTATTACGATCTTTATGGTCATTGTTATTGTTGTGATATTGTTCCTGCTATACGTATTATTATTATTATTATTATTATTATATTATTATTATTATTATTATTATTATTGTTGTTTGTTGTTGTCATTATTACTGTTACTGTTCTTTTTTGTCTCTGTTTTTTTTTTCTTTTTTTTTTTTTTTGGGGGGAGTGGGGGTGGGGGATGGGGGGGCGGGTTTGGTGCTGCATCTTTGGCCGCCAGTCTTCCCAGCAACATCTTCAGCCTTAAGTGAGTGGCCAGACAGACACAGCTGTTATAATCAGCTCATCACCACATCATTTCTAGTCTTTCTCTCCTTCCTCTTCTTCATCACGTGATGATGGTATGCACATACAGGCATATATCTTCATGCGGACCCGGATGGCGGGGGCTGGCTGGCCCCCCCCCCCCCCCCCCCCCCCCCCCCCCCCCCCCCCTGCATCCCCTCATCTTCCTTAAGTGAGCGGCCCGAGAGACAACACAGCTGGTGCAAGCAGGTCCTCGTCATCCTTTCTGTTCATTTTCTCTTCTTCTTCTTCTTCTTCATCTTGCCATGATGAGGACCATGACATATGCACATACACATGTCTATCTCTTCGTATGGCAGGCTTCCTGCATCTTCAGCCTTAAGTGAGACGCAACTGGTGTCTTCATCATCATCATCATTGTGTCTCCTTCTCCTTCTCGTTGTTCTTCAGCTTGTGATGATCAGGACCATGACACACATGTCTAGACTTTCAGGTGTAGCTGAAGGGCTCGCTCGTTTTCTTCAGCCTTAAGTGAGTAGCATCTTCAGCCTTAAGCGAGTGGCAAGAGAGACGCCACAAGTTCGTCATGATCATTTCTGTTCTTTGTCTCAGGACGAAGACGTGTGCATATATTTATAGGTGTATATATATATATATATATATATATATACATATACATAGATATACCTCAAGGGCTGGTTGTTGCTGCATCTTCAGCCTAAGTCAGTGGGAAGTGTGTGTGTGTGTGTGTGTGTGTGTGTGTGTGCGCGCGCATTTTGAGCCGTGTGTGTGTGTCTCTCTTTCTTTTTTCAGCATCTTCAGCCTTAGGTAGTGTGGTTTTTCTCTCTCTCTCTCTCTCAGCATCTTCAGCCTTAAGGTAGTTGGGGGGGGGGGGGGGGTGTTTGTTTCTCTCTGTGCTCTCGGCATCTTCAGCTCGCCTTCAGCCTTAAGTCAGCGTGCACAAGTCTGCATTTTGAGCCTTGGCTCTCTCTCTCTCTCTCTCTCTCTCTCTCTCTCTCTCTTTGCATCTTCAGCCTTAGGTAGGTGGGGGGGGGGGGGGGGGGGGGGGGTTTGTTTTCTCTCTGTGCTCTCGGCA
>JADBJO010034052.1:12500-13919 GCA_016801955.1 Conus betulinus
CTCCACCAACTAAGAACGGCCATGCACCACCACCCACCGAATCAAGAAAGAGCTATCAATCTGTCAATCCTTACAGTGTCCGGACCGGGTGATTTTTCCCGTGTTGAGTCAAATTAAGCCGCAGGCTCCACTCCTGGTGGTGCCCTTCCGTCAATTCCTTTTAAGTTTCAGCTTTGCAACCATACTTCCCCCGGAACCCGAAAACTTTGGGTTTCCCGAAGCTGCCCGCAGAGTCGATGAAGCACACCAGCGAATCGCTAGTTTGCATCGTTTATGGTCAGAACTACGACGGTATCTGATCGTCTTCGAACCTCTGACTTTCGTTCTTGACTAATGAAAACATGCTTGGCAAATGCTTTCGCAGTTTGTTCGTCTTGCGATGATCCAAGAATTTCACCTCTAACACCGCAATACGGATGCCCCCGTCTGTCCCTCTTAATCATTACCTCGTGTTCCGAAAACCAGCAAAATAGAACCGAGGTCCTATTCCATTATTCCATGCACCATTATTCAGGCGACCTGCCTGCTTTGAAACACTCTAATTTCTTCAAAGTAAACGTTCCGGCCACCCAAAACGCTCAATGAAGAGCACCATGGGCTGAACAACCGGAAGCGTAGGATGGGAATCATACACACAGTGACCGCCGCGAGGCGGACCGTGCGCCCATGCCTGAGATCCAACTACGAGCTTTTTAATCGCAACAACTTTAGTATACGCTATTGGAGCTGGAATTACCGCGGCTGCTGGCACCAGACTTGCCCTCCAATAGATCCTCGTTAAAGGGTTTAAAGTGTACTCATTCCAATTACGGAGCCTCAAAAGAGTTCCGTATTGTTATTTTTCGTCACTACCTCCCCGTGCCAGGAGTGGGTAAGTTGCGCGCCTGCTGCCTTCCTTGGATGTGGTAGCCGTTTCTCATGCTCCCTCTCCGGAATCGAACCCTGATTCCCCGCTACCCGTTGCTAACATGGTAGGCAGATCACGTACCATCGTCATTTGATAGGGCAGACATTTGAAAGATGCGTCGCCGGCTCGGGGCCATGCGATCGGCAAAAAGTTATCCAGAGTCACCAAAGGACGGGCAGAACCCGACTGGTTTTTGAACTAATAAAAGCGCTCTTTCCCCCGGGGGGTCGGAGCTGGTCGGCATGTATTAGCTCTAGAATTACCACAGTTATCCAAGTAGATTTGGATCATCTAAGGAACCTCGACTGATTTAATGAGCCATTCGCGGTTTCACCGTACGAGGTGTGAACTTAGACATGCATGCTTAATCTTTGAGACAAGCATATGACTACTGGCAGGATCAACCAGAATGCAACCCGTGTTCTGCGTGTCCTCCTCCTCCTGATCCCTTGTCGGACAGAAGAACCAGCACAGCGGCCGATGCAGGCTTGCCGGTGGGACCGCTCTCACAG
>JADBJO010034053.1:5000-7500 GCA_016801955.1 Conus betulinus
AATATGGTGCCATCATGCAGTAGACAGAGAAATACTGTGCCATCATACAGTAGTCAGAGAAATATGGTGCTGTCATATAGTAGACAGAGAAAATATGGTGCCATCATACAGTAGACACAGAAATATGGTGCCATCACACAGTAGACAGAGAAATATGGTGCCATCATACAGTAGACAGAGAAATATGGTGCCTTCATACAGTAGACAGAGAAATATGGTGCCATTATACAGTAGACGGAGAAATATGGTGCCATCATACAGTAGACAGAGAAATATGGTGCCATATATACAGTAGACAGAGAAATATGGGGCTATCATACAGTAGACAGAGAAATATGATGCCATCATACAGTAAACAGAGAAATATGGTGCCATCACACAGTAAACAGAGAAATATGGTGCCATCATGCAGAGAAATATGGTGCATCATACAGTAGACAGAGAAATATGGTGCCATCATCATGCAGAGAAATGTGGTGCCATCATACAGAGAAATACGGTGCCATCATACAGTAGACACAGAAATACGGTGCCATCATACAGTAGACAGAGAAATATGGCGCCATCATATAGAGAAATGTGGTGCCATCATACAGTAGACATAGAAATACGGTGCCATCATACAGTAGACACAGAAATACGGTGCTATCATACAATACACAGAGAAATATGGTGCCATCATACAGAAGACAGAGAAATATGGTGCCATCATACAGTAGACAGAGAAATATGGTGCCATCATACAGTAGACAGAGAAAATATGGTGCCATCATACAGCAGTCAGAGAGAAATATGGTGCCATCATATAGTAGACAGAGAAAATATGGTGCCAGCATACAGGGAAGTTAAAACGAGAGTGGAATTACCAAAAAGAAAGAGAGAGAAGATCTAATTCTACACACATATACAAAGAGAGAGAGAGAGAGAGAGAGAGAGAGAGAGAGAGAGAGAGAGAGAGAGAGACGGATACGGATGTTTTATTCATATAGGCCCTAGCCCATAATCAAGGGGGTAATGTGAACAAATCTTTTCGAAAAAGAACCAGGAAAAAATCGATGAAAATCTGTCAAAGTGCAACTGGTAATCGACTTACTAAATATCAAACAGTAAAGAACAGTTCATTCTTACCTGCATACTATACTTCTAATCCTAAATGCATTGTACGAGAAAACAGCAAAACCTTTTATGGTAACTTCGTGTGTGGATGCTATGAGTAATGAGAGTCGATATAAAGAAGGATGCTTAGAATATTTTTTGATGAATTAATTGACTCCTCAGATCATTCAAAATAGGACAATAGAAGACAAAGTGAAGCTCATTTTCTTCAGCACTTTTACACAGCGGACAGAGAAGATCACATTCGCTATGCTTCCAGAGACTATAATAACGAACAAAATGTTCGGAAATACCTCATCTGGACGTTGTCATAATATACCTTAAATGATTGTCGAATTTAATTGATAGCTATGATGGAACACAATGCATATTTCTGAACTGTCTCTAAAAAAGCAAAACGGTCGTTTTCTTGAACATGACTTGATGATGATAGTAGACAATTCCGAAATGTCCGAAGGAAATCATTCATATCTCCGACACCCTGTTGTAACCACACGAAACCAAAGTTCACATGATTTATAACTCACATTTGAAACCCAGTTTTACTCTTCCTCTCGCATCCAAATCATATAACATATCCTATGCTTTTCTTGGACGACCTTGAGATTTCCATTTGTGTTATTGTTAATCAGTAGTGTATACACTTGGCAGCAGAATTCAAATATATCGGATATCTGTTTACTTCGCCATAATTAAATCGTTAGTGTTCACATGCTCACTCGTAAAAACTTCTTTCATGGTAAATAAATGAACTGTTTCACAATAAGTAGCAGAATCCTAAAGGCCCCAAAGTTCAGCTCCATACAGCGCGATGGGCTGTAGCGGAGAGTCAAACAATTTCATAAATAGTTTCAAAGATGTGTTTTCTAATTTTGATAGCTGTTGCACAATGCAGAGTAGTGCACGCTTGGCTCTTGCAAGATCTTGACATGCAAAAGTGAAGCTTAACTTTGTTGAAAAATATAATCCCAAACATTTATATACCTTAACTATAGGCATCCCCACTCCATCGTATATCCACTGTTTTGTTTCCTAAATACCCACCCTTTCGAAACACCATAATTTTGCTTTTTGACATGTTGACTTTTAATTGAAGTGATGTTGCAGATCGGTACAAACTATTTAGTTGAATTTGCAAGCCTATAACACTTTCAGACATCAAAACAACATCATCACCAAAAGAAGTATAAACAACTCTAGAATGTCACAGGTGAACTGTGCACCAAGCATTTCAGTTTCAACAACGTCTAAAGGCAACTTGTTAATGAAAAGAGAACAAAACACGACTATATAATCCCATTGTTTTATACCCGAGGTACATTGAATACAATCAGTCATGTTACCCCTCACACCAAACTTTAGCTTTTACACAGGAACACATGCT
>JADBJO010034053.1:10000-13919 GCA_016801955.1 Conus betulinus
TGGACTACTATCCTCTTGTCCTGGTCCATCTTCACCTCTGCCACTCTTTCTGCTGATGATCTCTGGGGTGGACTCCTCCCTTCACCTGGAGAGGGGTCTGCATGAGGCTGTAAACTCTACCCAGTCATCTCTTCCCCGTCCAGCAGACTCTGCCTGCACGTTCCGAGTGGCACTGTTGTTCTGGCCATGATTCGCTGCCTCCTCCGTGAAGAATGTTACGGGTGCTTTTGGAGTCCTGTTTCCCCATTTGTGGTGTGGTATCGAGCACTAGGACTACTTTGTACAATCTCTTTTTTGATCACTTGGTTGTGCCTCCATGTGTACCTTCCTTGAGCCGACCAGGTCACTTACTTTTACATGAGCTTAGGACAATGCTCCCACTGTTTTGTTTTTTTTTTCATGGTAGCAGAGGGGGCATGACGGATCGTCTGTTTTTCCCCCACTCAAGACTGTCACCGGTTTGCATTTGGAGCGAGAGGTCATATGCAGATCTGAGAATGAAGCCTGATCCTGATAGCGGGGCCCTGGTGACCCAAATGTGCCTCCAATAGACCTTCTTTCCTAATGAGGACTTCTTTGGAACATGCGTCCACTGTTGCGTTCTCCCCACGTTGGTCCATTGGCCTATCTTGCTGGCTCTGCTGGACGGCTTTGGAGTCTTTTTTTTTTGTCTTTTCTCATGTCGGAATTCCCCTTTTTGGATTTTCTTTCTTCCTTTGCCACCATCATGTCCCAAATGTCATCCAAGTCCTTCCTTCTTTGGAGTCCTTATTTCTTGATCTTGCCATTTTCCCTTGCAGAATCCTCGCCTCTTGGAAACTGCTTTTTGCCTGTCTTTTTTGGTCCTTGATTGCTTCTTCCTCATTTCCCTGAATCAATCATGTCTCTTTGAAAGTCTTGATATTTTGGCTTTTTTCCTTTTGGCCTTTGACCACCATATCAATTTGCGTCACTCCCAGTCCCTTGTCTGTGTGTGTCCTGGTTTTGAACCGTTTTCTCTGATCGTGAGACTTTTTCTTTGCGAATCCATGTTCGCCTCTTGAACTTTCCCTTTTTATCCTGCCTGTCTCACAGGGCAGAGAGCTGGGGCTACCTCAGTGTTGTTGCTTCTTCTAATCTACCACCTTGTCTCCTGAGTCCTCCAGCATGCTTTGAAGTCTGATCTTCCCTGGGCTTATATTTCCTCTAGGATGGATTTCAGTGGTGGTTGTTTCAGCTTTTGCGTGGCGACAGTACACCGCGCTGTCAGTCAGACAGGGTGGGACACAGCCACTGGTTTCCCTCGTGAGAACTTGTTTATTTTGGATTCCATTGCCCTCCGATGATGCTGGTGCAGTATGTCGTATAACATCAGGGCCCTAAGATCTCCTGGTAACGTCAACCAGGCCAGAGAGATACAGGTACCTGCAGAGAGTGGTCAGAGGAAATTTTTGAGCAACACTCCTCAGAAACGCATCCATTAAGTGGATGGGAAAAACTCAACTTCCCAACTGGGTCGCAGCAAACTCACACTCTGGGAATGGAGCCAGGTCGGGCATAAAAAACAGACACATGACTTCGTACTGCCGATGGGATTCGAACCCACCGCCCTCCCAGCCGGAGTCCGCGAAAACGCTAACCATACGTCGCCACGGGAGGCTGGTAGAACCGTGGAGCTACTGTTCAGGATTGAGAACATTACAGAGAACCGTGGAGCTACTATACAGACAGAGCGGGGAAATAGAGTAGAGTAAAACAAGAGGTGTACAGAGAGGAACCCATCACACCGAGTAGGATGTAAGACAAAAGTACGATCTTCAGAGAGAGAGAGCGAGAGAGAGAGAGAGAGAAGAGGAGAAGAGAGAGAGAGAGAGAGAGAGGACAGACACAGACAGACAGACAGACCAGACAGACAGAGACAGAAGACAGAGAGAGTTGTAATCACGCATACATCGAGAACCCTGTGCCTTCGTTCAGACAAGTAGAAGCGAAGAAGCGTGTCGTCTGACAGCAAAGTAGAGCGAAGCGTTTGGAAAATCATCAATACAGATGAGAAAAGAGAGAGGAGAGACACAGGGTGAGAGGTACAAGGATGAATGGTAACAGAGAAGATGGTACAGAGCACGTGGTACTTAGAGGGGTTGTACAGAGAAAGAAGGGTACAGAGAAGGTGGTCCAGAGAGGGGTGGTACAGAGAAGATTGGTACAGAGACGAGTGGTCAGAGAGGGGTGGTACAGAGAAGAGTGTGTACAGAGAGGAATGATACTGTGAGGAGTTGCACATCAGACACAAGGCAGATGACACTGATGCCATCTTGCAGAAGAGGTTAAGGAGGAAAAGAATGTCGTGAAAAGGAGGAACGACCGGAGAGAGGGAGGAACGTGGCGTCTCCACACATGAATGGAGAGAATGAGAGAGAAGGGAAGAGAACGTGCGCGTCCTCCATGGAACAGATAGAAGGAGAGAACTTGGAGAATGGAGAGAGGAAGGGAGAGAACTGGGCGTCTCCACACATGGGAAAAGATAGAGGGAGAGAAGTGGTCTCTCTACATTTAGAGAACGTGCGTCTCTAATACTGGGAGAAGATAGACAAGTGGAGACTGGACCTTGGCGTCGTGCTGTCACACAGACATGAGACAGATAGAAGGAGAGCAGAGTGGCGTCAGAACACTCTATACTGGAGAAGCAAACACCCCCAGAAAGAGGAGTGGTCATCCAACAGAAAGACAGGAGCAGAGAGGAGAGAAAGGATTGCTGTCACATGAACGCACAGACAGACAGGAGAGGAGTGCTGTCACACAGCAGACAGAGGAGTGCTGTCACAGTTCAGCTGACAGGAGAGAGAGTGAGTGCTGTCAACAGAAAAGCACAGGACCGACAGAGAAGGAGAAGCACGAGGAGTGCTGTCAACAGAAAACACAGCACACGACACAGGAGAGGAGAGCTGTCAACAGAAAGCATGCAGATAGACTGACGACAGGAAAGAGAGATGTAAGTGCTGTCACAGAAAGCACAGAGGAGTGCTGTCAACAGAAAGCACAGAGGAGTGCTGTCACATAAAGCGCAGAGCAGACAGACAGGAGACGAGAATAGAGTGCTGTCCAACAATAAACGCAGACAGACGGAAGGAGTGCTGTCAACAGAAGCGCAGGCAGACATGGAAGGAGTGCTGTCAACAGAAAGCACAGACAAGACAGAGAGGAGAGAAATGAGTGCTGTCAACAGAAAGCCAGGCAGACAGGAGAGGAGCACTGTCGAGGAGGCGAGGGAGGAGTTCTGTCAACAGAAAGCACAGAGGAGTGCTGTCAACAGAAAGCACTGACCGAAGGAGAGAGAGAGGAGAGAGGATGCTGTCAACAGAAAGCACAGACAGGAGTGGGAGAGAAGCTGTCAACAGGAGAAAGCACAGAGGAGTGCTGTCAACAGAAAAGCACGACGGACAGGAGAGGAAAGAGAAGCACTGTCATACAGAAAGCACAGAAGGAGTGCTGTCAACAGAAAGCAGACAGACAGGAGAGCTTTCCAGAGGAGTAACCTGACAGAACAGATAGCCAGAGGAGTGCTGTCAACCGAACGCATCCGACCGACAATGAGTTGCTACGATACAGGCGTAGGTAACATGGAGTTGCTGCATACACTGGGGACCCTGAGGGAGTCAAAGTCTTATCTCATTGACATGTGTTTTTGATCCTTTGGGTCTTGTAGATCTTCCTGGGGGCCCCCCCTTCCTTTCTTAGTCTGGGATGTGCGGGGCCATTTCACATCTTGATGTTCAGATCTGACAAGATAGTCTTGATGGTATAGATCGCTTTTGCTCTTGTTGTTGTTTGGCGTATTGCGTTAGATTTCTTATCGCATCAGTTAGCCAAGCTGTAAACCACTTCTTTAGTTGCCTTGCTGCCGTGTATCTTCTCCTTTCTCCTTCTCTCTCTCTCGTCC
>JADBJO010034054.1:0-2500 GCA_016801955.1 Conus betulinus
TCCACTCGTTTCCCCCATCCCTCTCTTCTCCTCTCGTCTTCTCTTGCCCCCTTCCCCCTCTCGTCCTGTCTCTTTATTTCTGTCTCTCACGCTAAATGACTGTCTGTCCTGTCTGTCTGTCCTGTCTGTCTTCCTGCCCTCTCAATCCTCTCAGTCCCATCTCTCTCTCTCTCTATATCGATCTCTCAAGTGGAGGAAAACCTGCACAAACAACTACCGCAATGAAATAGAGATGTCTCAAACTTGTTCTTCTCAACCTATCATTTTCAAAATCCGGATGTCCCATTCCTCCGTATGTCCTCTTGGTCCCACAGCCTAGTTTACGACCCCACGCCGCTCCAAAAGCACATTTTCATGCCGTCCCATCGTTTTCCGTAGGAACGACATCATAAAGCTACCCTTGGTTATGTTTTTCGAGTTGATGATTAAGCTTTCATGAGATTATATACGAGCTGACAACGAAAAAGTTGTTCACATTGGATGGGAAACAAACGGCATCCATTACAATCAAGAAAAGCAATGTTGCCTGGTTTGTGCCGGCGCTGGCCTGTTCGCGTCAGTGCCAGACTCTCGCTCATGAAACATTGAAAAAACAACTGGTTGGACAAAACAAAAGAGAGTTCCTCCACTTAGTCAACAACTCAACTTTTACAATTATTTTCCATACAGTTCTTACTACTGTATTTTCACAAAATCAATCGACATATTTCAAATAAAAACACCATTAACAGGTCCTCGTGGACTAAAAAAACAATTCAAAACCATTTTCTTCAAAGTTCACACCCACAGTCTCACACAAAATATCCTGTTCTGACAATCAAAGGTTTCCTGGTCCTCGCAGACCGTTAACAGTTGCTTTTCGCAGTTTCCAGTCTCCGCGACCTATGATTGACTCAGAAAACAAAAAAAAAAAACAAAAACAAACGCTCAAACAAACAAAAAACTGTTCCTGTGCCTAGATCAAAAATATAACACACACACCATGCTTTGACTGGGGATGAAGTTCCTGGAAGGTTTCCTAACGTAGGTCAGTCTTGGCTTTTCATTTACATTTACTCAAGGCATCTTCTGTGTCATTCAAAGAATTACGAGGGCAACGCGCACTCGCTAATGCTTCGCTGTCGGTACGGCATCGTCGACCATTTTTCCGCTTCTGATTCAACTCCCCATTACAGGTACAAAACCAATCACTCTGTGCTGTCTGTTCACCCTTCTGATTCAACTCCCCATCTTACAGGTAACAAACCAATCACTCTGTGCTGTCTGTTCAACCCTTCTGATTCAACTCCCCATCCTACAGGTAACAAACTCACTCTGTGTTGTCTGTTCACCGCTCAGCATGCATGCTGCCAGGTTTACATGAGCAGGTGAGTCCAGGTACAAGAATTTACCTCCTACTCTCCTCCTCCTCCTCCTCCTCCTCCTCTCCTCCTCCTCCTCTTTTCTTCTTCTTTTCTTTTTACTTCTTCTTCTTCTTTCTTTTTCTTTCGTCGTCGTCGTCGTCGTTGTCGTCTTCGTCTTCTTCTTTCTTCTTCTTCTTCTTCTTTCTTCTTCAATTCTTCTTCTTCTTCTTCTCTTCTTCTTCTTCTTCCCCTCTTCTTCTTCTTCTTCTCTTCTTCTCTTCTTCTTCTTTCTTCTTCTTCGTCTTCTTCTTCTTTTGAAAGCCTGCACAAGCGACTACTGTGTTGTAACGTCGATATACTCTCATCACAAATAAACAGACATGGAATCGCTAGGAACTTTGCGCACAGCTCCTGACTGTGAGAGAGTATAGATTCAGAAGCAAAAACGTACAATTGTTTGGCCTTAATTGTTTTCGTTTAAAGATGAATTCCCGTTTTCTGACTACTGCAACATTATTTACAGACCCCCACCCCACACCCACCCCCACCCCCCTCCCCCCCGCTCACCCCCACCTCCCCCATAGATTCAGCCTGGGTTGTGAACGAGTGTATGTTTGAATGCATGTGTGTACGTTAGGCTCAGTCAGTCTCAGTCCTCTCACAGGTTTGAAAACTGGACGATCCCGCCCTCACAAGTCTCGGGTAGATGAAGGTCGTTAGCAATGTTCCAATCCCATCTAGGACCAACAGCACTCAATTCAAACCTCTAGTGTACCGGGGGAATTGCAGGGGCTTTCGTCAGTGTCCGCTTTGGCGGCAGATCCAGCGCAGAACCCCTCTCCTGAAGTCTCAGGAGAAAAAAATGGAACTCCATATTATCATCTTCACCATGTCTCTCTCACTCTTTCTCTCTCTGTCTCTCTGTCTGTCTGTCTCTGTCTCTGTCTGTGCACATCCTTCCGAAATACTTTTTTGTCTATAGCTTGCTCCAAACTTGTGTCGATGTCCGACTGGTGGATTTCTGGGCCCCTGCTGTTGCGCACCGACGGATCGGGGTGCGAGCACCGAAGCGTATCCTGAATGGGCGTGGATGTGTATGTGCGTGCGCGCGTATGTGTGCGTGCATGCGTGTGTTTATGAGAGTGAATGCATGTGTG
>JADBJO010034054.1:5000-12500 GCA_016801955.1 Conus betulinus
CTGACTGTATATAGGAATGGGAGGGGGGGGGTGTAAATATGCAGGCTAACAATTTTTTTTTAAGGCGGGTGTGCGTGTTGGGAAAAGGCAGAGGAAAACCCTGAATACCCTCTCTTGTTTGAAGGGTGGGGTAGGGTGGAGGAAGATTCCAAATAGTCCTAGACTGACCCTTTGGGGGGGGGGGGGGGGTAAGTCCAGGCTAGCCCAAACTTACCCCCGCGGGGGTAAGTTCCGGGGGGGGGGGGGGGGGGGGGGGGGAGGTAAGTTCGAGCTAGTCCTAGAATGACCCCCGGGGGTAAAAGCAGGCTAGCCTAGACTTTACCCCGGGGTAAGTTCCAGAAGTGAAGGAAAAACAATCTGTCTCTCTCCTTAGCCTATGGTTCCCTTCGCTCTTTGCCCTTCACTGTCTGTCTGCCTGACTAGGTTTCTGTTCTCCTGTCTGTCTGTCAGTCTGTCTGTCTAAATGTTTTTCTCTATTCCTGTCTGTCTGTCTTTCTCTGTGAGGTCCCAACAATTAATGTCAGACGTCACATACACCTGCTTTTTTCTTCTTTTTCTTTTTTTCTGTTATTATTTAATCGCACAGTGGGAGCATAGAGGCGCGCAGAAAGAGGGCAGTGCGCAAAAAACAGTAATGTTAACAGCGTTTCTGTATGTCTTGCCCATAAACATGTGTTACACGAAATGAATCGAAACGAAGAAAATATCAAGAAACATCAAAGTAAAAAGTACAACATGTAAAATGCAGCTTCAAACCAAATTGTGAGCATGTGCCTTTCATTGTGCAATACAATAAAATTGATACAATACTGTGCAGTAGAATACAATACAATACAATACAAAGAAAAGATATCTGCTAGGTAGAATGCTTCGTCGTTTACAGCTGCTTTTCTAATTATCGCTGCTATAGAGTCACATTGGCCAATGGGCGCTGGTGCTTCAAAATGGCAATGAAGTGTATCAGTACCACTTTCCTGCCACTACCTTCCCCCCCCCCCCCCCCCCCCCCCCCCCCCCCCCCCCCCCAGCTTTCTCTCTGTCTGCCTGTCCGTCTGTCTGTCTGTTTGTGTATGAGTGAGGATGTACCTGTACACATGCATATACTTGAAGGAAAACAATACTTGGAAGGGAAATAAAGGCAGTTTACGGTTTGTGTGGGAGACTGAAGTCTTCAAGATTTCGCTCCAGCTGGACGTCCTCAGGTGGAAAGGAAAGGAATAGAAACTGAAGTTACCTAATGTCAATTCACTGTGTGTGTGTGTGTGTGTGTGTGTGTGTGTGTGTGTGTGTGTGTGTGTGTGTGTGTGTTGTGGTGTGTTGTGTGTGTGTGTGTGTGTGTGTGTGTGTGTGTGTGTGTGTGTGTGTGTGTGTGGTGTGTGTTGTGTGTGTGTGTGTGTGTGTGTGTGTGTGTGTGGTGTGTGTGTGTGTGTGTGTGTGTGTGTGTGTGTGTGTGTGTGTGTGTGTGGTGTGTGTGTGTGTGTGTGTGTGTGTGTGTGTGGGTGTGTGTGTGTGTGTGTGTGTGTGGTGTGTGTGTGTGTGTGTGTGCTTGTGTGTGGTGTGTGTGTGTGTGTGTGTGTGTGTGTGTGTGTGTAAGTGTGTGTGTGTGTGTGGTGTGTGTGTGTGTGTGTGTGTGTGGTATGCGAGTGCGTGTGTGCGTTTGTGCGCGCGCGCGCGCATGTGTGTGTGTGTTTGTGTGGTGTGTTGTGTGTGTGTGTGTGTGTGTGTGGTGTGTGTGTGTGGTGTGTGTGTGTGTGTGTGTGTGTGTGTGTGTGTGTGTGTGTGTATCCGAGTGCGTGTGTGCGTTTCGTTTTTTGCGCGCGCGCGCATGTGTGTGTGTGTGTGGTGTGTGTGTGTGTGTGTGTGGTGTGTGTGGACATATATTCTTGTCTACGTGCATGCGTGTATACATCCTATCCTGTACATCCAGCCTGTGTTCTTGCTTCCTGTGTTGTATGATGTCACTGGCAGTTTACGTTGGACCTTCGGTTGTTTGAAAACCAGTCTGCAACCCTGGGCTACCATTCCGGCACCCACCAGAACGATTGGTATTCTCTCACACAGCCTGTAGTCATGCGTCAGCCTCTGTGGGATAATTAGCACGTCCGCCTCCTTTCTCCTTGTTGACTCCCTACAGTCAAGGTCAATGTCCTCGCTCGCCCTTGGCTGGTGTACTTAAGGCCAAGGGGAATAACCCTTCCACCGTAGGGCCAGAGAGACGTTTTTGACCGGCAGCGAATGTACCAGAGTGTATGTACGTTACCGTGGGAATCAATCTCAAAACTCGGAGACAGTCTACAGTTATGAAGACTGGTAATGCACATGATTAGCCTTAATACTGATTTGGTCATGACTGAAATCTTTTGATGAAAAAAAGCAAAGATATAGATATATTTCCGCTTATCAGTCAGAATGGTCTTGCCACCAAAATTGTTTGTTGTTTTCCACTAAATGAAATGTCCCCCTTACCATTTCAAAGAAAGCGAAACACACTTTGAGCGATCTTTCGTGTAATGCTGATAGCAGGAGTTGACAGCCCTCTCCAAAGATGCTTTTGTGTACATGGGAAACAAAACGGCAGGACGAATATTTTCTTGCGAGACCGAGACCCTTTATCCTTACTGCTTCCAAATTTTCTGCCAAATTGTCTTTACGTTTTTTTGATATGTTTTAAGCTGTGAGTCATAAATATCCACAATATTGTGAATCTGGATTCAGTTTTAAAGCAGTGAGAACCTATTTCATGTGATAAAAACAATTTTATTCAGTCAAATGTTTTTTTATACAAAAAGGATGAGGATATCTCTCTCTCTCTCTCTCTCTCCTCTCCTCTCTCTCTCTTCTCTCTCTCTCTCTCTCTCTCTCTCTCTCTCTCTCTCTCTCTCTCTCTCGTGTGTGTGTGTGTGTGTGCGTGTGTGTGTGTGTGTGTGTGTGGTGTGTGTGTGTGTGGTGTGTGTGTGTGTGTGTGTAATGTGTGTATGTATGTATGTGAATGTGCGTGTGTGTGTGTGTGTGTGTGTGTGTGTGTGTGTGTGTGTGTGTGTGTGTGTGTGTGTATGTGTGGTGTGTGTGTGTGTGTGTGTGTGTGTGTGTGGTGTGTGTGTGTGTAATACGTTACAATGAGATTCCTTACTATTTTCTTTTTTTAAAAAAAATTGTTGTTTTTTTTCTTATTGCTGTGTTTTAAATTTGTCAATCAATGTAATTGTTCCTTTTGTTTATTGTTATTTTTGAGGGCATAGTGTAAAAAATCTTCCAGCTTATCTATTCACCCTCATTAAAGAGAGTTTCTCTCTCTTTTCGAGTTCTCTCTCTCTCTCTCTCTCTCTCTCTCTCTCTCTCTCTCTCTCTCTCTCTCTCCTCTTTAAAGAAATGACACGTGGTGAAGAATTTTCCTGTTATCAAACTCTACGCGGGGGGGAACAAAAGCCCGGTCTCCTCTCTTAAGGACCATACGCGTAAAAGGAACCTCTCCCTCTCCTCCTCTCCTCTAGTCTCTCCCTCTCCCCTCTCTCTCCTCTCATTGGGTCCTCATGGTCTGACATCTTAAAGAAATTCCTCCCACCGGTGAGAATTTTCTCTTCTCTTCAATCATCCCACTCTCTCCCCTCTCCTCTCTTCTCGCTCCTTCAATTGGTCCCATAACTTTAAAGAAATGCACCGGTGTGAATTTTCTCTGTTTTAGCAACCATTACAAAAGCCCGTGTGTTGAAGGGTTTACGACCATAACGCGTAAAAAGGACCAGAATCGTATAAGGGGAATAACTCGGAAATTCTAGTCGCGCTGAGTGGCCGTCCGTCCGTCTGAATACCAAGGGACAGACATCTCGCCTTTCTTTCCCTAGTCTTGGTCTTGCTGTGTGGTCCACGATGGTGTTGATGATGTTTTTTGGTGGTGGGTGGTGGTGGTGTGGCGAAGGCGATTGTGGTGGAGATTGTTGTCATGATGTGCACGGTCTTTTATTTATTACTTTTTTCTTCCTTTCTTTTCTCCACTCCTCCCCCTCTTCTTCTTCTTCTTCTTCCCAGCTACTGCTGTTCACCTTCTGTGTGATAATGGTGCATATATGTGCATACCTCTCCCATTCAACGTGCGTGTGTTGTTGTCTGTGTCTGTCTGTCTGTCAGTCCGTCCGTCCGTCCGTCCATCCGCCTGTCTGTCTATCTGTCCGTCTGTCTGTCTGGTCTGTCGGTCTGTCTGTCTGTCTATTTGTCAGTATTATTGAGCTTCTGTGTCTCTGGCTGAATAAGTGTGCTATAAAGGAGAGAGAGAAGAAGAAGAAAGAGAGCTTAGAGACAGAGAGAAGGGGGGAGAAGAAGAAGAGAGAGAGAGGAGAGAGAGAGAGAGAGAGAGAGAGAGAGAGAGAGAGAGCAGAGAGAGACGAATACTAAAGATGGAGATGGGGGAGAGGGGGATAAGGATAAGAGACAGAGAGAGAAAGGAGATAAGAATACGAGAGAGAGAGAGAGAGAGAGAGAGAGAGAGAGGAGAGAGAGAGAGAGAGGAGAAGAGAGAGAGAGAGATGAGAGAGAGAGAAGAGTGAGACGAATACGAGAGAGAGAGAGAGAGGTCGGAAAATATGAGAGAGAGAGAGACCTAGAGAGAGAGGGGGGGGGGGACAAAACAAAGAGAACAATACAGGCGGCAAGAGGAGATCCATGATCAAACACTCCATACACGATCCATCACATATTTTTGTCGCCGTGATCCTGCCCTGATCTGTGCCTGACGTGTTTCTGTGGGGTGGAGCCACTGTAGACAGATGTCCTTTCAGACAGAAGAGAGATGGGTGTTTGCCACTGTATTCTGTGGGGTGGAGCCACTGTAGACAGATGTCCTTTCGGACAGAAGAGAGATGGGTGTTTCTGTGGGGTGGAGCCACTGTAGACAGATGTCCTTTCGGACAGAAGAGAGATGGGTGTTTGCCACTGTAGACAGATGTCCTTTCCAGACAGAAGAGAGATGGGTGTTTCTGTGGGGTGCAGCCACTGTAGACAGATGTCCTTTCTGACAGAAGAGAGATGGGTGTTTCTGTGGGGTGGAGCCACTGTAGACAGATGTCCTTTCAGACAGAAGAGAGATGGGGTGTTTCTGTGGGGTGGAGCTACTGTAGACAGATGTCCTTTCTGACAGAAGAGAGATGGGTGTTTCTGTGGGGTGGAGCCACTGTAGACAGATGTCCTTTCAGACAGAAGAGAGATGGGTGTTTGCCACTGTAGACAGATGTCCTTCCAGACAGACAAAGAGAGATGGGTGTGTTTGCCACTGTAGACAGATGTCCTTCCAGACAGAAGAGAGATGGATGTTTGCCACTGTAGACAGATGTCCTTCCAGACAAAAGAGAGATGGGTGTTTGCCACTGTAGACAGATGTCCTTCCAGACAGAAGAGAGATGGGTGTTTGCCACTGTAGACAGATGTCCTTCCAGACAAAAGAGAGATGGGTGTTTGCCACTGTAGACAGATGTCCTTTCGGACAGAAAGAGAAATGGGTGTTTCTGTGGGGTGGAGCCACTGTAGACAGATGTCCTTTCATACAGAAGAGAGATATGCTGACTACGCTGCTGTCAGCTGAAGACTGAATCAGTTATCAGGAACAAATCTTAAATAAATGTCAGCGAACCGCCCAGAGAAAAACGTGGGCAAACGCTTTCTTCCTTGCACTGAACACAGAAGCGATCAAAGCTAAGTGCATTTTTCGTTATTTGTTTCATTTTTGTTGCACCTGAAGAAGACCTAAGAGGTCGAAACGCGTTGTGGTTTGTCTTGTGACTCGTTCGTCCACGTTTCTCTGGGCGGTTCGCTGACATTTATTAAGATTTGGTTAGATTTCCGCCTGCAGTCGTTTCACTTTGCAACAAGACCAGTTATCAGGAAATTGGCACCACACGAAGCATGTGGAACAGTCTTGTCCGATCCGTCTGTTTGGTTGTTATTGTTTTTACTAACTTTTTTAAAAAAATATCTTCTTTCATTTATTTATTGATATATTTCTGTATTTATTTCTTTATTCATTTATTATTATTTATTGCTGTCATCTGTCATCCCCTTCCCATCCCTCTTCCTCCACTGCACATAATCTTTCTCCTCCTCCCGTCATCCTTTGCCCCCCTCCTCTCACCCTCAGCGAATGGTGTTACTCCTATGCAGCTAAACCTGCCTCCCTCCTTCTCTCATACACCGCCACATTTATGGCAGGACGAAGTCGTCACAAGGCAAACCCCCCGGAGAAGACACTGCACCACTTCCGAGTCACTTCGGTAGTGTTCAGTGGTGTCTGTGTGTTTCCAATACCAACTACTAGGGCCTCTGATTATTTTTGGCCCGTCAAGAATAAGGTCCCTGAGACCACATCTCTCTCTCTCTCTCTCTCTCTCTCTCTCTCTCTCTCTCTCTCTCTGTCTTCTCTCTCTCTCTCTCTCTCTCTCTCTCTCTCTCTCTCTCTCTCTCTCTCTCTCTCTCTCTCTGTTCATGTGTCTCTTCTGATTTCTACTTTTGTAGAAGCCTGACTAATAAATTCTTGTATAGACATATGGTTGTTGTGTCTGGAATTGTAAACTGGACATATTCGATTTTTGATGTTCGTTTTTTACCAGACTTCGCACTTGTTTATGCATATTTTTCCCCTTTATGGACAGTAGTAGCATGAAAAATGTCATACTGATGTATGTAATACGCTCGGTGATCGACTCAGAGATTTTCTTTAACTTTCTTTTCTTGTTTTTGTCGTAACTAGTCTTGCCTCCGCTCCCCCCACCCCACCTCACTCCCGTTTTACCTCCTACTCTCTGTCTCTCTCTCTCTCTCTCTCTCTCTCTCTCTCTCTCTGTCTCTGTCTCTGTCTCTGACTCTGTCTCTCTCTCTGTCTCTCTCTCTCTCTCTCTCGCTCTCTCTCTCTCGCACACACACACATACACACACACACACACACACACACACACACACACACACACACACACACACACACGCACACACACACACACACACACACACACACACACACACACATACACACACACACGTGGATTTTACCTTTCTAATAAAGACTCCCTCATCCATACCAGAGAGAGAGAGAGAGAGAGAGACGTTTGTGCTTAAATCGTCCCTACCCGAATGTTTTATAGGGATTCTCCATATTCTACCAGTCAAATAATTCATAGGATTTGTAATGGCACCCAAGCCGATTGCAGAGGGCGTTTTTTTTTAGGGCTGGCAACACAAATAGTGTGGGAGACAGAACAAAGAAAGTCTCTAACACAGAACCTGCAGAAAGCAGAAATGCGATTTGTTCAGAAAGAGCGCCTGACATCCCTACCGAAGAAATAGACCCTGCTTAGTCGGCATCAGTCAATGGCTGTCTTAGCTGGGAGCTGTTTCATTAAGGTTTCACTTGTTCATGTGGAAATGCCGACGTGCTTTCAGTATCGATGCGCTGCTTGGGTCTTGGTCGTACGTACCTACATCATTGCAGTGAGAATTCTCCCTAACTTGCAGTTATAAACT
>JADBJO010034055.1:0-13914 GCA_016801955.1 Conus betulinus
TCATTGAAATGGAAAAAAACATGATAGTTGAGATCACACATTTCCAGCCCAACAGGACATCGACAGAGATGTTTTAGAAATCCATTTCTTCAACATTTGATACAACTGATATAACAACACGCTCAACAATCCCACTCACACCGCACATACAGAACAAGGTTGGCACACACACGTACACTCGCGCATATAATGCACACATCGATATGAAGAAAACATGTTTATCATGGACTCTTTAAAACAGGCTATGTTGCTGTCATATTTGCAATGGTATACCAAGGATAGGCCATAGCAAAGAGGAGACAGCAGCATAGCTCATATAGTGGCACAAAGATTACTAAAGTATCTGGCATTAAGGATAAGCAAATACAAATTGTTCATTAGGACTAGTAACCAGACCATCCATCTGTAAGAACAAGTCCCATTCATACGAATACATGGAGAACACACACAACCCACCCACACACACCCCCCACACACACACACCCACACACACACACAATGTCCGCACGTGCTGATTTACAATCATGCACTTCCAAACACGGACAAAACAAAAAAACCTATTTGTTCGGGAGTAGTAACAGCATCTTGTTTTCCTGTAATGTTTACAAAGGCGTATCAGTGATAGGCCCTTGCAAATATTTGACAGTAAAACCAGTAATCTTTTCAATAAAGACCAAACTGACACCAGACATTAAAAGTAAACAAATGCTATTTGACATCACACATTCCTAGCCCACAGGACATCAGATAGGTTTTGGAAATCAATTTTCTTCCAAAATTTGAGAAGATTAACATAACAATAACACAAACAACAATCTCGCTCACACCAAACATATAGAACAAGGTTCACAGAGACTGGTACACGAACACATATATACTGCACACATAGATATGAAGAAAACATGTTTATCACCCATCGGACTCTTTACATCAGGGTATGTTGCTGTAATATTTGCAATGGCCTATCAAGGAAAGGCATAACTCATACAGAGTACAAAGTTCAGACCAGTATCTGGCATTAAGGATAGTCTCATTTCAGAGAAAGGCACACACACACACACACACACACACACACACACACACACACACACACACACACACACACACACACACACACACACACACACACACACACACACACACACACACACACACACACACACACACACACACACACACACACACCCCTCAGCACGTGCAGATAAGCACACATGAATGTCCAAACACAGACAAAGAAAAAAAACAACCTATTTGTCAAGGAGTAATCACACATGCTGCTTTACTGTAATATTTGCACTTGGCGTATCAGTGACAGGCCCTTGCAGATATTTGACAGTAAATCCATTCCTCTTTGAAATAAAGACCACGTAAACACCAGTCATTGAAATGGGAAAAAAAAATGATACTTGAGATCACACATTTGCAGCCCACAGGGCATCGACAAATATGTTTTAGAAATCCATTTCTTCAACATTTGATACAACTATTATAACAAAACGGTCAACAATCCCACTCACACCACATACAGAACAAGGTGGCACACACACGTACACTAGTACATATAATGCACACATTGATATGAGAAAACATACTTATCATGGACTCTTTAAAACAGGCTATGTTGCTGTCATATTTGCAATGGCGTACCAAGGATAGGCCATTGCAAAGAGAGGAGACAGCAGCATAGCTCATATAGTGGCACAAAGATTACTAAAGTATCCGGCATTAAGGGATAAGCAAATACAAATTGTCATTAGGACTAGTAACAAAAACCATCCATCTGAAAGAACAAGTCCCATTCATACCGAACACATGGAGAAACACACACATACACCTACCCACCCACACACACACACACACACACACACACACACACACACACACACACACACACACACACACGCACATACACACACACACGTACATATCTGCACGTGCTGATTTACAGTCATGCACTTCCAAACACGGACCAAACAAAAAAAAAACTATTTGTTCGGGAGTAGTAACAGCATCTTGTTTTCCTGTAATGTTTACAAAGGCGTATCAGTGATAGGCCCTTGCAAATATTTGACAGTAAAACCTAGTAATCTTTTAAATAAAGACCAAACTGACACCAGACATTAAAAGTAAACAAATGCTATTTGACATCACACATTCCTAGCCCACAGGACATCAGATAGGTTTTGGAAATCAATTTTCTTCCAATTTGAGAAGATTAACATAACAATAACAACAACAATCTCGCTCACACAAACATATAGAACTAGGTTCACACAGACTGGTACACGAGCACATATACTGCACACATAGATATGAGAACACATGTTTATCACCCATGGACTCTTTACATCAGGGTATGTTGCTGTAATATTTGCAATGGCCTATCAAGGAAAGGCATAACTCATACAGAGTACAAAGTTCAGACCAGTATCTGGCATTAAGGATAGTCTCATTCATACAGAACACACACACACACACACACACACACACACACACACACACACACACACACACACACACATCCACACACACACAGATAAGCACACATGAATGTCCAAACACATGAATGTCCAAACACAGACAAAAAAAAACTATTTTTGTCAAGGAGTAATCACAGCATGCTGCTTTACTGTAATATTTGCAATGGCGTGTCAGTGATAGGCCCTTGCAGATATATTTGACAGTAAATCCATTCATCTTTGAAATAAAGACCAAATTAACACCAGTCATGAAAAATGAAAAAAAAAACATGATAGTTGAGATCACACACATTCCAGCCCAACAGGACATCGACACAGATATGTTTTAGAAATCCATTTCTTCAACATTTGATACAACTGATATAAACAAAAACGGTCAACAATCCCACTCACACCGCACATACAGAACAAGGTTGGCACACACGTACACTAGCGCATATAATGCACACATGATATGAAGAAAAAAAACATGTTTATCATGGACTCTTTAAAACAGGCTATGTTGCTGTCATATTTGCAATGGCGTACCAAGGATAGGCCATTGCAAAGAGGAGACAGCAGCATAGCTCATATAGTGGCACAAAGATTACTAAAGTATCTGGCATTAAGGATAAGCAAATACAAATTGTCATTAGGACTAGTAACCAAACCATCCATCTGTAAAAGAACAAGTCCCATTCATACCGAATACAATACACACACACACACACACACACACACCCACACACACCACACACACACACACACACACACACACACACACACACACACATCTGCACGTGCTGATTTACAGTCATGCACTTCCAAACACGGACCAAAAAAAAAAAAACTATTTGTTCGGGAGTAGTAACAGCATCTTGTTTTCCTGTAATGTTTACAAAGGCGTATCAGTGATAGGCCCTTGCAAATATTTGACAGTAAAACCAGTAATCTTTTAAATAAAGACCAAACTGACACCAGACATTAAAAGTAAACAAATGCTATTTGAGATCACACATTCCTAGCCCACAGGACATCAGATAGGTTTTGGAAATCAATTTTCTTCCAAATTTGAGAAGATTAACATAACAATAACAACAACAATCTCGCTCACACCAAACATATAGAACTAGGTTCACAGAGACTGGTACACGAGCACATATACTGCACACATAGATATGAAGAAAACATGTTTATCACCCATGGACTCTTTACATCAGGGTATGTTGCTGTAATATTTGCAATGGCCTATCAAGGAAAGGCATAACTCATACAGAGTACAAAGTTCAGACCAGTATCTGGCATTAAGGATAGTCTCACATCACACACACACACACACACACACACACACACACACACACACACACACACACACACACACACACACACACACACACACACACACACACACACACACACACACACACACACACACACACACACACACACACACACACACACACACACTCTGCACGTGCAGATAAGCACACATGAATGTCCAAAAACAGACAAAGAAAAAAACAACCTATTTGTCAAGGAGTAATCACAGCATGCTGCTTTACTGTAATATTTGCAATGGCGTATCAGTGATAGGCCCTTGCAGATATTTGACAGTAAATCCATTCCTCTTTGAAATAAAGACCAAACGTAAACACCAGTCATTGAAATGGAAAAAAATGATAGTTGAGATCACACATTTGCAGCCCCACAGGACATCGACAGATATGTTTTAGAAATCCATTTCTTCACATTTGATACAACTGATATAACAAAACGGTCAACAATCCCACTCACACACACCACATACAGAACAAGGTTGGCGCACACACACGTACACTAGCACATATAATGCACACATTGATATGAAGAAAAACATACTTATCATGGACTCTTTAAAACAGGCTATGTTGCTGTCATATTTGCAATGGCGTACCAAGGATAGGCCATTGCAAAGAGGAGACAGCAGCATAGCTCATATAGTGGCACAAAAGATTACTAAAGTATCTGGCATTAAGGATAAGCAAATACAAATTGTCATTTAGGACTAGTAACCAAACCATCCATCTGAAAGAAACAAGTCTCATTCATACCGAATACATGGAGAACACACACACACACACACACACACACCACACACACACACACACACACACACACACACACACACACACACACACACACACACACACACACACACACACACACACACACGTATCTGCACGTGCTGATTTACAGTCATGCACTTCCAAACACGGACCAAAAAAAAAAAAACTATTTGTTCGGGAGTAGTAACAGCATCTTGTTTTCCTGTAATGTTTACAAAGGCGTATCAGTGATAGGCCCTTGCAAATATTTGACAGTAAAACCAGTAATCTTTTAAATAAAGACCAAACTGACACCAGACATTAAAAGTAAACAAATGCTATTTGAGATCACACATTCCTAGCCCACAGGACATCAGATAGGTTTTGGAAATCAATTTTCTTCCAAATTTGAGAAGATTAACATAACAATAACAACAACAATCTCGCTCACACCAAACATATAGAAACTAGGTTCACAGAGACTGGTACACGAGCACATATACTGCACACACATAGATATGAAGAACACATGTTTATCACCCATGGACTCTTTACATCAGGGTATGTTGCTGTAATATTTGCAATGGCCTATCAAGGAAAGGCATAACTCATACAGAGTACAAAGTTCAGACCAGTATCTGGCATTAAGGATAGTCTCATTCACAGAACACACACACACACACACACACACACACACACACACACACACACACACACACACACACACACACACACGTGCAGATAAGCACACACACACACACACACACACACACACACACACACACACACACACAACACACAACTGCACGTGCAGATAAGCACAAGAATGTAAACACACAGAAAGAAAAAACAACCTATTTGTCAAGGAGTAATACTGCTGCTTTACTGTATTTGCAATGGCGTGTCAGTGATAGGCCCTTGCAGATATTTGACAGTAAATCCATTCCTCTTTGAAATAAAGACCACGTAAACACCAGTCATTGAAATGGAAAAAAAAAATGATAGTTGAGATCACACATTTGCAGCCCACAGGACATCGACAGATATGTTTTAGAAATCCATTTCTTCAACATTTGATACAACTATATACAAAACGGTCAACAATCCCACTCACACCACATACAGAACAAGGTTGGCACACACACGTACACTAGCACATATAATGCACACATTGATATGAAGAAAACATACTTATCATGGACTCTTTTAAAACAGGCTATGTTGCTGTCATATTTGCAATGGCGTACCAAGGATAGGCCATTGCAAAGATGAGACAGCAGCATAGCTCATATAGTGGCACAAAGATTACTAAAGTATCTGGCATTAAGGATAAGCAAATACAAATTGTCATTAGGACTAGTAACCAAACATCCATCTGAAAGAACAAGTCCCATTCATACGAAACACATGTAGACACACACATACACCTACACACACACACACACACCCACACACACACACACACACACACACACACACACACACACACACACACACACACACACGCACATACACACACACACACACGTCTGCACGTGCTGATTTACAGTCATGCACTTCCAAACACGGACCAAAAAAAAAAAAAACTATATTTGTTCGGGAGTAGTAACAGCATCTTGTTTTCCTGTAATGTTTGCAAAGGCGTATCAGTGATAGGCCCTTGCAAATATTTGACAGTAAAACCAGTAATCTTTTAAATAAAGACCAAACTGACACCAGACATTAAAAGTAAACAAATGCTATTTGACATCACACATTCCTAGCCCACAGGACATCAGATAGGTTTTGGAAATCAATTTTCTTCCAAATTTGATAAGATTAACATAACAATAACAACAACAATCTCTCACACCAAACATATAGAACTAGGTTCACAGAGACTGGTACACGAGCACATATACAGCACACATAGATATGAAGAAACACATGTTTATCACCCATCGACTCTTACATCAGGGTAGTTGCTGTAATATTTGCAATGGCCTATCAAGGAAAAGCATAACATACAGAGAACAAAGTTCAGACCAGTATCTGGCATTAAGGATAGTCTCATTCATACAGAACACACACACACACACACACACACACACACACACACACACACACACACACTCTCCACGTGCAGTTAAGCACACATGAATGTCTATACACAGACAAAGAAAAAACAACCTATTTGTCAAGGAGTAATCACAGCATGCTGCTTTACTGTAATATTTGCAATGGCGTGTCAGTGATAGGCCCTTGCAGATATTTGACAGTAAATCCATTCCTCTTTGAAATAAGGACCACCTAAACACCAGTCATTGAAATGGAAAAAAAATGAGAGTTGAGGTCACACATTTCCAGCCCAACAGACATCGACAGATATGTTTTAGAAATCCATTTCTTCAACATTTCATACAACTTTTATAAAAAACGGTCAACAATCCCACTCACACCACATACAGAACAAGGTTGGCACACACACGTACACTAGTACATATAATGCACACATTGATATGAAGAAAACATACTTATCATGGACTCTTTAAAACAGGCTATGTTGCCGTCATATTTGCAATGGCGTACCAAGGATAGGTCATTGCAAAGAGGAGACAGCAGCATAGCTCATATAGTGGCACAAAGTATCTGGCATCTGGCATTAAGAAATACAAATTGTCATTAGGACTAGTAACCAAACCATCCATCTGAAAGAACAATTCTCATTCATACTGAAAAACATGGGACACACACACACACACACACACACACACACACACACACACACACACACACACACACACACGTACGCACGCACACACACACACACACAGATCTGCACTTGCTGATTTACAGACATGCGCTTCGAAACACGGACCAAAGAAAAAAAAACCTATTTGTTCGGGAGTAGTAACAGCATCTTGTTTTACTGTAATATTTGCAAAGACGTATCAGTGATAGGCCCTTGCAGATATTTGACAGTAAAACCAGTAATCTTTTAATAAATAAAGACCAAACTAACACCACACATTAATAGTAACAAATGCTATTTGAGATCACACATTTCTAGCCCACAGGACATCAGATAGGTTTTGGAAGTCAATGTCTTCAAAATTTGATAAGATTTAAACATAATACCGACGAGAACCTCGCTCACACCAAACATATAGAACAAGGGTTCACAGAAACTGGTACACGAGCGCATATACTGCACACATAGATATGAAGAAAACATGTTTATCACCCTTGGACTCCTTACGACAGGGTATGTTGCTGTAACATTTGCAATGACCTACCAAGGAAAGGCATAACTCATACAGTGGTACAAAGTTCAGACCAGTATCTGGCATTAAGGAGTCTCATTCATACCGAAGACACACACACACACACACACACACACACACACACACACACACACACACACACACACACACCTCTGCACGTGCAGAGAAGCACACATGTGATTCACACACGTGTGAAGTGAAGAGTCTCACTTTTCAGCAGTCTGATACACTAGTGGCTGCAGAAGAAGGCCGCCCACGCCTCTTCTGTACATGCTGACTCTCTCCTTCTTGGCAGGCCTTCTGGTTTCGTGCCTTGGCATGCTCAAGGTGACCACTGTGACAAGAAGATCCATAACATTTTCTGTGCCACTATGCTTTCACATCTCTTTTAGATTGGAGGCAGTGTACCCATGCAATCGCCCACTGATCTGTGCATGATCAGCATCTCCATGCTGTCCTCTTTCGTGCACAAACTGAAGGAACTTTGAGTAGGGCTTCCTCTGATGGTTCAGACACTAGGACACCAGTGCCAGGCTCCTGTCACTGAATACACAGTTTGAAATCAGTTTCTGGTCTTGGTTTCTTACTGGTTCTGGGCTCCATCTGTGTGACTGCTCCTAATGGCTCATGCACTTCAATCTGCAACACACGAAATTAGGGTAATGCAGATGTTTATTTCTTATTTCTAAGGCCTTAACTATCATGCAAACGTTAGCTGATGTGGATCATCATTGCATCTTCCTGAAGAGGAGAAAGTGAGATCTCAGTATTTATATGCTGGTCTGAATGGGTCGTGGCTGCAAAGTTCAACAAGAAGTTAGTTGTATGATCATAAACAGGATAAACAGATAATCTGTAATGAAGACACTGTTAGTTCAGATTGAATATTTGTCGGAAACACTTTAGAAAACACAATGTAACATTCTGGCACTCCACACTCTGAAACAAAGCGTGATAAATACTGTACGTTGGGTCAAAAATGACCTTTCAGCTTTGACGCTGTGTCAAGTTTACTGAAGGCCCACAGAAAAAAATGGCGACATTTTTCCACTTCCTGGCAATGCCAAAAAACATTCATAATAGTTGCAAAAAAATTAACATGCAAAACCGACGGACCAGTCTGTTTACAGAGAGAGAGAGAGAGAGAGAGAGAGAGAGAGAGAGAGAGAGAGAGAGAGAGAGAGAGAGAGAGAGAGAGAGAGAGAGAGTGTTTAGATGACAACTTTCTCGTTGGTGTTTTTTTTTTTTTACTTTATTTCCCTTTTTTTCTCATTCGTTTCATAAATCTTTTTTTCATTTCATAGGCCTCATCCATTCTTTCCTTCGTTTATTTTTTTTTTCAGCAGAGAGAGAGAGAGAGAGAGAGAGAGAGAGAGAGAGAGAGAGAGAGAGAGAGAGAGAGAGAGAGAGAGAGAGAGAGAGAGAGAGAGAGAGAGAGAGAGAGAGAGAGAATGTGACACTCATGCAGACATTCTTCATGAACGTATATTTCATGAAGGACATATTCACAGAAACCGTTACCGTTATCTTTCTATTCATACTCTCTCTGACAACGATACTATGTGTACACACATACATAAAAAAAAAAACACCTGGCACATCATTCATCCTTCACAGCACGTTATGCTGCTGTAATACTTGCAATGGCATACCAAACGTAGGCCATTGTAAAAACTGGACAGCAACATGCTTGTTAATTTCTACTTAGTGTGTACTATGATATCAGGCATATCATTTCTATTAGGCCTAAAGCTGGCAAGAAATGGAATGTAAAAGTCAGTAAAAGTCAGTAACACCTAAATAAATCATATGTGTCCAAGTGATCAAAGCACGAAAGGTCTTTTATCGAGTTAAACACGTGATCTGTTGCGTTGCCTTGAATAAAGCAGAGCGCAGTTGTCCTCTGTAGCGTCACCTTGAACAAAGCAAAACACAGTTGCTCTCTGTTGTGTACCTTGAATAGAGCAAAACACAGTTGTTCTCTATTGTGTACCTTGAATAAAGCAAAACACACAGTTGTCCTCTGTTGTGTTCCTTGAATAGAGCAAACCACAGTTGTCCTCTGTTGTGTTCCTTGAATAGAGCAAACCACAGTTGTCCTCTGTTGTGTACTTGAATAGAGCAAAAGCAAAACACGGCTGTCCTCTGTTATGTACCTGGGTTAAAGCAAAAAAAAACGGTTGTCCTCTGTTGTGTACCTGGAATAAAGCAAAAAAAACGGTTGTCCTCTGTTGTGTACCTGGAATAAAGCAAAAACACGGCTGTCCTCTGTTGTGTACCTAGAATAAAGCAAAACACAGTTGTTCTCTGTTGTGTACCTGGGTTAAAGCAAAACAGCTGTCCTCTGTTGTGTACCTGGAATACAAGCAAAACACGGCTGTCCTCTGTTGTGTACCTAGAATAAAGCAAAACACAGTTGTTCTCTGTTGTGTACCTGGGTTATAGCAAAACACAGCTGTCCTCTGTTGTGTACCTGGAATACAGCAAAACACCGGCTGTCCTCTGTTGTGTACCTGGAATACAGCAAAACACGGCTGTCCTCTGTTGTGTACCTGGGATCTGTGGTAAATTCCAAACATTATTTCTAAAAACCCATTAAGACAAAAAATCTGACTGCTTTACTGCAGAGATGCACACTCCTGAGAACAAAAAAAGAATAACGATCAATGCCAGGATAGTTATAATTACCCGTTACACACCCTTTTCATAATCTTTATTGTCGAAACAGTATGATTGATGTTCCAAGTGCCTACTTAATTGGGGAGCAAAATGAAAATGTAACAGTTCTGCTACTATTACGACATTCGAATTAACTACTTTAACAAGTAGTGGCGCACCTTCTCTCTGGTCTGCGATCCTGGTGGTCGTCTGGCAGGCTGGCACCACTTCCTGTTTTGGTCCTGCCAAAAAAAAGCTGTGTTGAAATACTTACGAAGAAAATTCTAACTAAACACCAAGAAAGACGACCTTAACATCTATGAAGAACTATATTCCAGAAAAAAGGATGCATTAAACCCTAAGAAAGGAGAAGTCGACGTACGACGACGAAATTCTGTAAAAAGAAAAAAGATGTTAAACTCTGTGAAAGAATAGTTCCCATCATACAATCACAAAGGCACTGAATCGTGCGAAAAGAGGATACAAAAGCCATGAAATTATGGTGAACCCTATAAGAGAAACACACGTAGAACTCTGCGAAAAGGTGATACTAAACCCTAGAGCTAAGAACAATACAATAAAAGACAATAGTTCATATGAAAGAACACAACACAAAGGGTCATTAAAAAGCAAGATTGGACATAAAATCCATACGAAAGGAAGAGCATAAACTTACAGAAGGGGACACTACACACCAAGAATGAACTGTACACTGAATCTATGAAAGGAGAAAGCACGAGCCCATGTGAAAAAAAAAACAGGACGCTAGCCCGTAGGAAAAGAGAACACTAGGCTCTGTGAAAGAACAGGACGCTAACCCCTATGAAAGGTGTGAACACTGGCACCTGTGGAAGAAGAAGTCTCCAACCCCTATGAAAGGAATGAACACTAGCCCCAGAAGAGAAGAGAACACTAACTCTTGTGACAGAAGAGGACGCTATCCCCTATAAAAGGAGTGAACACTAACCCCAATATGAGGAGAGAACACTAACCCCTGTGAAAGCGGACTCCAACCCCTATGAAAGGAATGAACAATAGCCCAAAGAAGAGGAGAGAACACTAGCTCCTGTGACAGAAGAGTACGCTAACCCCTGTGAAAGAGAGAACAAGAGAACATTTAGCCCTTGTGAAAGAAGAGGAAGCAAAACCCTTAAAAGAGAGAACACTAGCCCTTGTGAAAAAAAAGAGAACGCTAACCCCTATGACAGGACACAACACTAGCCACTGTGGAAGAAGAAAACTCTAACCCCTATGAAAGGAGAGAACACAAGCCCCTATGAAAGAAAAGAAAACTAGCTCTGTGAAAGAAGAGGACCCAAACATTTATGAAACTCACCCCCGGTGAAAAACGTTCTGAAAGGATATTAAATTCTAGGAAAGAATACTAAATACTGTATGAAAGTAGACGAAAGAGAAGGAAAGCTGAACCCAATGAAAGGAGAACACTAAGCCATACGAGACGACACTTAACCAAGGATAGAAACAGGACCGTAAATTCTGTGGAAGAAAGGGATCTTAAATGAGGCAGAGAGCAGTGAACAGTAAGTACTAAACAAGTAAGGTTAATAATCTTGCTCCCCCATGAAGAAATAAATACATGTGTATTCATTTCATTACGGGAGGAGCAAGAGCTACTCTCCTTGTGTATTACTTCCTGTGGAAGAAAAGTTGCTGAGTCTAATAAAAGGATCTGCATGCAGGCTCCTCAATGCCATGTCAGTCTTTCTGTGGAATGCGGGCTACTCAGACAAGGAGGAACCAGGTGCGCACAAAGAAAATAGTTCTGGAACAGGATCAAAGACTTCCTAAGCAGCTCTGCAGCAGCAAACCCCAAAGATCTGAAAACATGCGTCCACGTTCCAGATCCCGGAAACGTGAAGCCTGCGACATCACTGGAGAGGTCATCTGATACTTTCCTGAACCATCCACTCACGTGCCTACTGTTTTGTATCCTTGTTCAACAGAAGACTGCCATAGGAAACAAGAACATCCATGGCAATCATACGAAAGAAGATTGTAACTAGAAAAGACACAGGCATTAAACCCTGGGAAAGAAAACACTAAAACCTAGAAAAGAAGTCATCAAGTCCTGGGAAAGGAAAGTAAACCAAACCCTGGAAAATTTGAAGACACAAAACACTGGGAAAGAGGGCATTAAACCGTAGAAAGAGTAGAAAACTACACTACATGGAACCCTGGCGATGAAGGAAACCCCCAACCAAGGGAGAGAAGGCGATGATTCCTAGGGGGGGGGGGGGGGGGGGCGTTGTTGGTGTGGTGGTGGAGATGTGATTGTTGTGTTAGTGGTATGGTGGTGTGGAGGGTGTGGTGGTAATGGTAGTGGGATGGTGGTAGTGGTGGTGGTGGTGGTGGTCGTGTTGATGGTACTGTGGTGATTGTGCTGGGGGTGGTGTTGTGGTGGTGTGGTGGTCGCCTTTATGGGTTTTGTGGTGTTGTTTAGTGGTGGTGGTGGTGGTGGTGTGGTGGTGTGTGTGTGTGGTGTGGTGTGGTGGTATGGTGGTGTTTTGGTGTGGTGGTCGTGTTTATGGTGTTGTGGTGGTTGTGTGGTGGTGGTGGTGGTGTGGTGGTATGGTGGTGGTGTGGTGGTGGTGTGATGTGGTGGTGGTGGGGTGTGTGGTGGGTTTTGGTGTGGTTGTGGTGTGTTGTGTGTGGTATGTGGTAGTGGTGTGTGGTGTTGTGGTGGTAGTGGTGGTGGTGTAGTGTGGTGGTGGGGAGGTGTCGTGGTAGAGTGGCGGTGGCCTGGGCCAGTTTGGCCTGGGATAGGGTTGAGTCAAGGAAGGTCAGTGAGGGTCAGGGAGGCTCAATCTGGCCTGGGCCATTTGGCCTGGGCTGGCCTGGGCCTAAGCGGGCCTAGGCCTGGGCCCTGGCTATGGGGTAGGGTAGGTTAGGGTAGGGTTTGGAAGGGTCAGCCTTGCCTTGGCCACCTAGCCTGAGCCAGTTTCACCTGGGCTGGCCTGGGAATTTTTAGGGCGAGAACAAGAGCAGTAAAAACACTTCTTGTTCAAATAACCACCTTTCCCAGACACATGAACAATCTGACACCCAGCTGGCCGATGACCGATCCACGGATACCTCCAACTCTCTTGCCTCACAATCACGTCATGAAAAAAGATAGACATCCCCTGCACACTGGTCCCAGGATGCACAGCAACTCCTTCAACTGCATCCATCTATGGAACACAACAGAAGGCAGCCAGCAACTCTGATTCCCGGGAACCATCACCCTGACTGATGAATCACCAGAAAAGGGAATCATGCGCAGAATGAATGGCAATGGTTACACCAGAGACAAATATGTACATATACATCTATATGTACGTATTTCTCTAGCCAGGCTTCTTTAGTACCCCCTGCCTCTTCCTCTGCTCCCACTTATTCAACTAATCCAACACAACATCCAGTCACTAACAAAGACAGCAAACACACGAG
>JADBJO010034056.1:0-2500 GCA_016801955.1 Conus betulinus
AGAAATAATGGATGTCACAAATGCCAAGACTATAGCAGACTCAAGACAGAAAGACGGAAAGCGCAAAACAAACGAAAAAGAAAAAAAAACAAAAAGACAGAAACAAAACACAATGTTCCTGACAATGATTGCGAGTAAAAGAAGAGTAAAACAAAAAAAATGATGAAGGCAATCAGAGCCAAGTAGAAGGGATAACAATAAAGGGATCGAGAATGATCCAAATGTGAATATGACGAAATGGTTGAAGAGAAAACTAAAAAAAAATAAAATTTTTTTTTTTTTTAAATCATTAATACACAAAACAACGCAAAGACAGAAGACTGTAGATTAACAGAAATCATATGCATTATACTTTACATATCACGAAGTTTAGGAAATCTAAAGAACACGTGTGTGTGTGTGTGTGTGTGTGTGTGTGTGTGTGTGTGTGTGTGTGTGTGTGTGTGTGCGAGCGCGCGTATGTGTGTGTGTGTGTGTGTGTGTGTGTGTGTGTGTGTGTGTGTGTGTGTGTGTGTGTGTGTGTGTGTACATGTGTGCATGTATGTCTGTCTAATGAAAAGTGTGTGTGTGTGTGTGTGTGTGTGTGTGTGTGTGTGTGTGTGTGTGTGCATGTATGTCTGTCTAATGAAAAGTGTGTGTGTGTGTGTGTGTGTGTGTGTGTGTGTGTGTGTGTGTGTGTTTGTGTTGTGACGTGACACTTGACAACACCATCCATCGGCCCCACTACAGGAAAAAAATTGCGTCACGGTAAATGCCGCCTTTCGCTTAGCAGCCTACCTCCCTTCCCCCCTCTCTCAACCCTCCCTCCCCATGCAGTGTGCGATACAACGCAGCGTGGGGTGTGCGTTCTAACAATAGCCCGTTCTCACCCCCCCCCACCACCCCCCCCACCCCCCCCCCACCCCCCTCTCTCTCTACCCCCCGCGACACAAAGGCATGTTGCCGCGCTCTCCACCCCCACCCCCCCCCCCCCCCCCCCCCCCCCCTTCGTACCTATGGTCCCCGTCCTCGCAGACACCTACACGTGCTCGTGGACACCTATGCGGACGCATAATTAACTGGGGCTCACGGTCACCTATACGGATGCATAAATTATCCCGTGCCGATTAGGTTCAAACGATTCCGCTGATGGGTGAATGACAGTTTGTCGAAATTTGATTCGGCAAGCAAGAGATTCATATAGCAGACACACACAGGCGCAACTTCACTGACCCCTCAGGACTGCCTGTAGACACGAGCAGAGGAAGACAAAGGGACAGAGAAGGCTAGTCAATTCTTGGTACACTCTTTGATCTCAAGTTATTCCCTGTTCATTCCCAGGAAAAGTGAGTTGGAACTCTGTGTTTTACATTTTTGAATCTATGTATTGATTTCATGTATGCTGTGTGTGTTAACATTGTAACTTTGTACAAATGCTTAGCACCATTTATCAAACTGATGAATGATTATTTTGTGTAGTAGTTTGCTTGCCATCATATGGCAAAAGCTCTCTCCCAGTGGTTTTGATTCTTTGTTAACAATCTGACCACTGCTCTTTGTGTTCACCCTGACTTTTGTCAGTATGCAACCTGTCTGTTAAGATAATAATTCAATGATTAATTTTGATCAGGAAAACAGTATGCCTGTGCTAGGTAAAAACTGCTACTCTGATTTATAAATACTGTGATTATTGGAATGATTTGTAGTGTGTGACTTTAAGTCTACACCACATGTGTACTTGGACTAAGCATAGCCCAAGTCAGTGTGATTTAATTCATATGAAACATGGAAGAGTTGTTTAACTAAAACTGTAACATTGTATTACTGTCTCCTACCCTTTTGTGAGCTTAACTTAGCCATTAAACAAAAGTGGAGGTTAATAGTTATAGCAGAAACTCTACCATAGAGAAAACTTTGCTGGGCAGTCACTAGCCACAGGAGAGAACAACTGTCTTCTCCGAAGCAAAGCTAAGTTCGCTTACCACCTGGACTCAAACCCATCAGACCCTTACCCTCACTTTATGATGAAACCGTGAGAACCTGTCTATGAGTACCATTCTGGCTACAGCACCGGGTGCTCGCCAGCAGAATGGATGTATAATACCCATATACATTCAGTGTAACGTAGACAGAACCCCTGTATGCCAACTTAAGCTTGCTGCACAGAGTGTAAGTGAGTAAAGTAGGAGTGATGAAGGGCCCCTCATTGTGGTAGTCCAATGAGAACTGAAATACAGCCTATGGAAGTGTCACGCCATTTCATATCTATGTATAAGTAATAAAAGTTGATGTGTGAAAGTGCACTTAACTTGTGTCAGTTCCCTGCTGTTCAATCGAATGTTGAATGTTTGAACTTCTCTCTTCAATTCTGTATCTTGGAGCTATAAGTACTTTTAAGTAAGAGTACAAGCCTAGGGAAAATTATCTCAGAGCCATTCTTCTGTATTTAATCAATACCCGGAACAAATAAAAATTTCTTTGATGACTAGTACCGGAAAGTTGCTCCTTCCACCACTAGTAA
>JADBJO010034056.1:7500-13914 GCA_016801955.1 Conus betulinus
GCGCGCGCGCGCGCGCGCGCGCGTGTGTGTGTGTGTGTGTGTGTGTGTGTGTGTGTGAAATGTATATGAACTGTTATCGATTTGTAAAAAAAAAAAAATGATGCAACATGTACACCAGCAGCTGAAGAGAGGATGGCATGTAAAACGACAGTTGAGGCAAGGAGCTAAAGAGAGGACGGGATGGGCATAAATTTGAGAGAGAGAGAGAGAGAGAGAGAGAGAGAGAGAGAGAGAGAGAGAGAGAGAGAGAGAAAGAAAGTGAGAGACAGACAGACAGACAGACAGACAGAAGAGAGACCTACTCAGACAGAGAAACAGAAAGACTGCGAATGTAAAATCACGTACACAAATAGACATAAGAACCACAATGGGATCATCGTATGTCTACCTCGTCATAGGATACCTGGAACAGCACCTGCTGACCCCTTAAACCGCCCCCACCCCCCCACCCCACTCCCTAACACAGAGCTCTACTAAAATACACTGAATACTCTGACGGAATGAAAGCCACATCCATGCCAGAACAAGACCTCCACAACTTCCTCAGTTTTGCTCAGACCCTCTACCCATCCATCGAATTTACACCATTTCCCAGACAGTCAACTTCCAGGGCAGCTTCATCTCCCTCTGACATGCACTGTTCAAAACCTCAATTTTCGATAACCCCACTGACATGAATTTATAACTGTACAACACATGTTCTCACCACCAGTCCACTAAACAGCATTCCATAAGTGTGTGTGTGTGTGTGTGTGTGTGTGTGTGTGTGTGTGTGTGCTTAACCGACCGTGGATACCCTTGAATCGTCATGCATGATGCTCTTAGTCACACCACAGCTATGTCCAGAACAGCTGCCTTGGAAGCCCACCCTTCAAAAGAGACGGACAGATCCACCACCTTCCTCCCCTTCTATCCACACACACTCTTCCGATCTGCAGGATCCTGATGTCCAACAGACACATTGTAGAAAATCACGAAGCCCTGCCATTGTGACCAAATCGATAATTACTTTCATTCCCAACCCACCTGTGTGCTCCAAATTTCAACTTTCTGCTCGCAGTCAACACTCATCTTGAAACAAAGATGCGGTCACAAGATAGTGTTGAAGATCGTGATCACTAAGGACAGCAACAGCAACGGAAAGCTTCCCTAAGCCCCCACCAACAAACGCCCTCACCACCCCCACCCCACCCCCCCATTCCCCTATAAAAAGTATATATATATATATATATATATATATATATATATATATATATATATATATGCATGCATGAATGTATATACCTCTCTCTCTCTCTCTCTCTCTCTCTCTCTCTCTCTCTCTCTATATATATATATATATATATATATATATATATATATATTACACACACACACACACACACACACACAATATACATACACATATATACATATATATATATGTGTGTGTGTGTGTGTGTGTTGTGTGTGTGTGTGTTGTGTGTGTGTGGTGTGTGTGTGTATAAACATATATATATATATAGAGAGAGAGAGAGAGAGAGAGAGAGAGAGAGAGAGAGAGACAGACAGACAGACAGACAGACAGACAGACAGAGAGAGATACACAGACAGACAGAGAGTGACAGAGACAGAGACAGTGAGGGAGACAGAGACAGAGACAGAGAAAGAGAGGAAGGGGTGGGAGAGAGAGAGAGCTAAGCTCAATTGAACCGAATGAGGGAGGGGAGGGAGAGAGAGTCAGAAGGAGAGAGAGAGGGGGGGGAGGGAGGAATTGGGGGGGGGGGGGGGAGTTAACGTACATGTCCATGCAAAGTACACAAACAATAATATGTGCGATAGTTTGATGCAACTAGGTAAACAGGATTCAGAACATCGGGCATTACAAAACAAAACAAACAAACAAAAATCATGTGGTGACTCACGTACAGATGAAAAGGAACAGAAACTGAATTGAAACTAACTAAAAGACCCGAAGGAAAATGAGATGTAACTAATTTTCTGCAATACCAGACTCATGACAGAATGGAGAAAACAAAGCAAAACAAGGAAAAAAATAAAAAAAATGCTGACAATGTGCGCAAAAAGAGAAAAGAAAAAGAAAAGGACAAAGGAAATTACAGCCGCGCGAGCAGAAAAAAGACTATGAAAAAAAAAAAAAGTCAACGAAATCGAAGATGACCTTAATGTGGATACAACAGAAATGTTGACGAAGAGAAAAACAAATCATAATAAGTTATTAATGACGAGAACATCTAAGACAAAACGACGTGAAACTACATAAATCATATATGCATATTTCATATATCCCAAAGTTGAGGAAATCCAAAGAACATATTCGACTGATCTATTTCCCTTTAATTTCGAAAGTTTCACAGAATCTGTGCCAGCTTTTGCAGAGTTCCAGAGTTGGAAAGACCGCAGCATGTGTCGTTTTTTTTTTTTTTTTTACATCACTCCCCAGCCCAGCAGTAAATTTAGAGGACACTGTTTTCGCATGCTCTCTCTCTCTCTCTCTCTCTCTCTCTCTCTCTCTCTCTCTCTCTCTCTCTTAGTACTAGCCTCTTCTTTTGAGGATCAATACAAGCCCTCACTGGGGAAAGATTTTCTATCGTGCTTGCATTCTCTTTGAACGCAAGTCTGTCTTTGAAAGTTACAATTTCAACTGACAAAGACTTTGACGTTTGTTCCACTACTTCCCTAGAAGTTACAGCCATTTCAGCCCAAGGTTTATGATCGCTTACAGACAGACAGACAGACAGACAGATACATACATACATACATGGGAAGATCTAAACCAAAATAGGCGGAGTGAGGGAGACGAAAAGGTCAAGAGAGACACTGAGAAACCCCGATTAGATTTCGCACGTGACTGATCAACAAGAGTTAATGTCACCCTGTGCTCATTTCTACCACAACACAAAATGTCCACTGTGGACTGCCATTTGAGCGGGACGCCGCATCATTTTTTTTTTTGCGTTTTTTTTTTTTTTTTGTTCACGGCGAAGCGTGGTCGGTTCTTGTCCCGGTTTCTGATTGGTTGATTATGGCCTGTCCAAAACGGAGAGGTCAAAGGGCTTTTTGACACTGAATGACAATTGTGGCTTGACGACTGTTACCACTCGGATATCCATTTCGCCTGTGTTCATTTCAAGGAAAGGTCCACTGTTGCTTCTGTAACCTATCTGTCAGTCTCTGTTCTGTGTCTGTGTCTCTGTCTGTCTGTTTCTGTTTTCACTCTCTGTCTCTGTCTGTATCGAGAGGTCAGTCTCGGTCTCTGTCTTGGGCTCTGTTTCTCTGTCTCTCTGTTTCTGTTTCATTCTCTCTACCTCTCGCCTTTGTCTCTGTCTGTCTGTTCCTCTGTCTGCCTCTGTCTGTCTGTCTTCTGTCTGTCTGTGTCTGTCTGTCTGTCTTCTGTTCTCTCCCCTCTGTCCCCTCTCTGTCTCTCTGTTTCGTCTCTCTACCTGGGGCCTCTCTCTCTGTCTGTCTCCCCTCTGTCTCGTCTCTCTCTCTGTCTCTCTGTCTGTTCTGTCTCTCCCTCTCTCTGTCTCTCTGTCCTCTTCTCTCTGATTCTCTCTCTCTCTCTCTCTCTCTCTCTCTCTCTCCTCTCTCTCTCTCTCTCTCTCTCTCTCTCTTCCAGGTCTCCTCCCCCATGACATCTCTCTCTCTCTCTCTTCCACTCCCCATGACATGTCCCCATGTCCTTGCTCCTCTTTTCTCCGCCCTGTCTTCTCTCCTCTCTATCCCAAGCACTCACCTTTCACTTTCCTTCTTTGTAGCTTTTTTTGGGGGGGTGGGGGTGGGGGGAGCGGGAGGGTAGGAATGGCTTGGCGGGCGAGGGTGGTGGAGCGAAGAAGGGGGGGGGGGGGGGGGGCGAGGGGGCGTCAATCAAGAACTCCAGATGACCAGGCACGCCGGAACCTCCCCTGAGGCACTGGGAGATCCAGACTGGAAGAAGAACCGCTAGCAGCAATGTCGTTCTAATGATTTTCGCCGGTGCCAAGTCCAATGGGCTGGTGCCTTTTTTTGTGTGTGTGTGGTGTGTGTGTGGCGTTTAGCTTGTACCTCTGCTTTGTTATCAAGTATTTCTCCGAGGCTGAAAGATAACTTTACACTTGACTTCCTCTGTTAGTCAGTGATTAAGTTTTAGGGTTTGGACAATGAGAGAGAAGGGGGGGGGGGGGGGGAGAGAGAAGGAGAGAGAGAGAGAGAGAGAGAGAGAGAGAGAGAGACAGAGAGAGACAGAGAGAGAGACGAGAGAGAAAGAAAACATTCAAGTAACAGCATTTAGACACACCGTCAATAAATTTGACACAATTTCCAGTCTAAAAGCAAAATTGGTAAAGCGCTTTGGTTTCAAAAGTAGTACACGTATGTGTCTGTGTCGTCTGACTGACGACATGACCGACAAAGTGTTTGACTAAATTGTCTGACTAACAGACTAACTTGGTGACTAATCAGTTTGACTCATTGTCTGACTGTCTCTTGTTCCTTTTTTAGCTACACTCTGGAGATTAAACAAAATAGCGTCACCCCTCATTTCGAAGGATTAAGTGATGTGTGTGTGTGTGTGTGTGTGTGTGTGTGTGTGTGTGTGTGTGTGTAGCACAACGACAATAACGCGCGCACGCACGCACGCACGCACGCACGCACACACACACATACACATACACACACGCGCGCGCGCGCGCGCGCACACACACACACATACACATGTGTACTACTTTAGAAACCAAGTAATGTGAATCTAGGACAGACATTGCAATCAAAATTGCAAAACTCATATTTCGCTTCGGTGTTTCGCTCAAGTCGCGTTTAGATAATTCACAAGTTCTGCTTAAGGTTCATGTAAATCGTAGAAACGTGCACACGTGTGTAGCAGTCTAAAATAAAGAAGTTTTCCTTTCAAGTACGAACAAAAGAAAAGAAAAAAAAAAAAAATGTTGTTTAAAAACTATATAGTTAGATCTGACAACGAATGACCAAACGGAAGTATGTTTCTTTGGAACCGACAGAGGAGCACTTACACGAGTGTGATACCGGATACCATTTTCAGCGTTTTTATTTATTTTTTTTTTCCATAAAGACAGATGCTCATAGATGGAAGCACTGTTTAATAATTCATTTCAATGTGTCTATTCATCTCGTGCTTTTTCTTTGTGACATCAGTTATCGGATCAATGGAGCACCTAAGGCGGTGATTTTCTTTTTCTTTTCTTTTTTTTTTTTTTTTTTTTTTTTCCTTTCTTTTCTTTTCTTTTTTTTTTACTTTTTTTTTTTCCTAAGGCCAAAATCCACCTCTTCATTTTTTTTTTGGTGCGTCACACTGTCCTCTTCATCTGCCAAAAAAAAAAAGCGAAAAAAAAGCGAAAAAAAAACAAACAAAAACAATTTCCACTACTAGGTGGTTTTTTTTGTTTTGTTTGTTTGTTTTGTTTTTCCCAGCCAGTCACTTACAAACCGTGCAAAGTCTGTTCGTTCATTTAAAAATGGACATGTTTTTTTTTTGCAGATTTTAATGTTTTGGCGTTTGATACAAAGCGTCTGGTTTGTTAGTCTTCTAATGTGTGGTGAACTGGCACACTCACTCTGACAATGCGTTGCATGTACAAAGAAAACAACATAGATTAAACAAAAACAAACCAAAAAAAAACTTAATTATTTTCTTTCATTTCAGTTTTTTTCCGAAAGAATGTTACCTGCTTGCTTCATTTTTTTGTGTTTGCGCTGCCCCATCCACCCACCCCCGACAACACACCGACACACACATTCTCTCCCCCTCCCTCCCCCCACCCCCCACCCCTCTCTCAAACATGTTAACAATGGTAATTACATGTTAAAGGCACGGTATTTGAAACAAAATGATTTCATGGCGTAAGCAAACCAATTCTGCATGTACACACGCCTGAAAGGAAACCATTGATCCTAGTTGCCCGTCTCCCTCCCTAACCTTCTACCCAAGCGCCTGAGTGCTCCTCACGTCACGCGCTCGTGCCCTTCTCCTCCACCTGAAAAACGCATAGTCCTCAGGGCATAATCTCCAGCGTAATCTATCTTAGGTTGTCCAATCTCACCTCGTACTACCTTTCCACACCATCCACATCCCAGCTTCCTTCTCCAGAACATGTTTGACTTGTTTGCAGCCGATGCTTTCAAGTCCTTTGTCGTATTGGTTACTGGCCGTCCTCTCTTTCGTTCCTCTCTCAGGGGGGGGGGGGGGGGGGGGGGGGGGGGGGGGGGGGGGGGGGGGGGAGGGGTTTACCACCCCTAAGAGGTGTAGCCAGAAACAGTCAGTGAGAGAGAGAGAAGAGAGAGGAGAGAGAGAGAGAGAGAGAGGGAGAGAGAAGGAGAGAGAGATGGTACGAAGGTTTATGGGAATTGGTGAGCTTTTCTTTTTTCTCGGGGGGGGGGGGGCATCCAGTCCTTGCAATTATA
>JADBJO010034057.1:0-10000 GCA_016801955.1 Conus betulinus
TGAATTTGCATCGTCCGGTGTGTTATTTTTCTCTGGTGTTTTAAATGTGTCTTTCGGCGTAAAGCTAAAGACGCAAGTCATTCGTATGGATTCTAACCGGCATGAAAGTTCGGGTTTTTTTTGTTTTTGTTTTGTTTGTTTGTTTTGTTTTGTTTTCACAGGATTAATTTGAAAGATTGTGACTCTCCTTTTGCTAGTTTGCCTCATTTTGTCAAATCATGGTGTACACTTGAAAGTAAATGAGCAAGACCACCTTATCTAGTATAGTATCATCATATGATATATATATTATATAGATATATGATATATAAATAAATATATATATTTGTTTTTTGTTTTTTTATTGAGTACACTCATCGTCCCGTTTTATAATTTCTTATTCATTTTCCGTAAATGATTCTCTTTTATCTTTCATGTCATTTATTACTTCCTGATGTAATATGAAAATTAGAAAAGAGTCTTCATGTAGCGTGGTTTCTTGCCGGGAGACTTATTCATTAAAAATTCTGAATGGCGCATGCGCGCTGCGCCATGTGTGTGAAGTACGTGGTGCGTGTGCATGCTTGTCAATGTTTGAGACACAAATAGCGGGATATGTACGACAGTTCCGACAATTAAGATCGGTTGTTTTTGCTTCTGGAATTTTGGACTTCGACTTTCCAATTTTGTCTTGGTTAATCTAACTTAAAGGTCTCAATATTTTCGTCCCAGGACCTTTTGTCGTTCCTATCTCTGCTGTGCTGCCTCATGTGGCAGTGCACCATTCTGCCTTCTCCAACCTGAATCCCGTTCTACAGCCATGGTCCGGCTGGCCCGCGGAAGCTTCTGGCCACCGCAATCCACAGGGACAGTCAGTGTCAAGTCCTGCAATTATGCAACCCACCTGAACAGACACTGCACTGCTGCCGAGTCACTTCAGTGGTGTTTTCGTCAATCAGTGGCACCTGTTTCTGATCACTATTATGCATGAACATCACTTCTAAGCCCCCTACTACGCTACAATAATTGCTTAGTTACCCGAGCTGGCATGAGTGAGCTTTCACCTCCAGCAGGGCCCCAACCACTTCGTCCAACGACAGTCCCCATGACGTGCCGATGCCAGTGACCCCATCACATCCAACCAAGCCATAGACGTGGAGAGGACATTGAAACGGAGTCACGCACGCAGAGCGGGCCATGAAACACTCAAACTTTTGCGACTTTTTTTTTATCCTGATTGATAGAATGACGTTGTGAAGATGATCTGAGACTGCATGAACAGGGACCTGTACTCTACGCTTCCTTTCAATAATATATTCCAGCATCGAACCAGGCCCGAGGAGGGAACAGGACACCTGCAGTGGTTTGGTCAGGAAATTGAGCAACACTCTTTCAAGGCGCTTCCATGAAGTGGACGAAACTCGACTGTATGTCCCAGTCTTCGCACTGAAACCCGTAGTTAACCCAACTCTGGGTAGGAGCCAGTCGGAGCAGACAAAATCCACATGGCTCTGATAGGAATTTTCTGAACCCTCGGTCCTCCCAGCCAGGAGTCCGCGACGCCAACCACTTTCGGGCCACTGGCGGCTGGTGTCTCACCGACAGTTTTGGGTATGGATAAGGACGAGAAAATCGCAATCATGTTTCCTGGAGTGTAGGTGAAAGACAGAAAGAAAGGCTGATAGAGAAAAAAAAGACAGTAGAGTGACTTTTCGTCAAATCATTTCAGCATTTTTGCCTGCAGAGCCCATGGTTTGTGAGCGCAAACCCTTCGTAGGTTGGATCTTTATAACTTGAAAACTCTCTCTGTCGTCCTCTAAGCAGTAAAGACGTACCTCATTCAGTCCAGGGAAGGTTAAAAGCCGGTAAAAGAAGGGGGATGGGCGTACATTCCGTGGGATTTTAACCTTTGTTTTCATTATACTAAAAGAGAGCGGGCATTCAATGTGAGAGAAATTTCCAAACCTAAAACTCTGCCTTTTACATCCAAGATTAAAAGAGATCAGTGTACCAGTTGTACATGAGATAGAGAAAGAGGGAACAGTTACAAGCAATGGCAGGGAAAGATTCCGAAAAAGATAACCGTTCGCCTGTGTGAAGAGCAGAACGGGGAAGGGAGACCACAGCGATAAAAGATCATATCGGCTAAATGGTTACCGCATACTCCTAGGTTGCTGGTAAAATATAGCAGGAAAATTCATGGGACGAATCATAGCAAGAAAACAAGCCAGAGATCTTGAAAGCAACCAATTTCTCCCATCAATCAGGAGGCTGCAGAACAGCACCGTAAAAGTACATGGGAAAATGCTGCCGCTTTTGCCTGTTGGAAGTGTACTATGAAGAAGATTCCAAAAACAAAGAAACACTGGCTGTTTGCAATAGACCTGGAAGACGCATACAACAAAGTCAAGTTCTCACTTCTCATGGAACTACTCCTTGACTATGGAGTCATCAAGACCACTTACACGATGGATAGCAGCAGCATTTCAGGAGCAACCGTCATCCTACGATTTGGAGACGGACGTCTGAGCTCAACAACTTCTAAAGAGATTACCTCAAGGTTCTCCGTTCTCCCCTGTTTATACAAATGTTTACACTAAAGGCATTGTAGACCTCAACAGAACGTAATTGCTCGAGTGTTGACACTATGCAGATGACGGTCTGATCTACAAACATCAAAGAATGAATGCCTGAAAGAAGAAAGAACGAAAGCAGTCAGCAACAGTTGAACAACGTTTGCTCAGTGGTGTCAAGAAAATGAATCGTCCATCAACCCTACAAAGCCCAGACATTAGTCTGCACTCTTAAACAACAAGACATCAGGGACCAGTATCCTCACCAGTTTCCTTCAAACAATAGAATACCATCGAATCACCTGACAACCTACGCTGTTTGGATGTAGGCTTTGACAGAATGCTAACCTTTAGAAAGCTGTTGAAAAATATTGTTCTGAAATGCAAAAAAGGCCTATCTGCCATGAAAGCAATGACATCTAAAGGCATTGAACAGCGCCATCCATACCAACTGTATCACGCACTTATACTAAATGTGATTGAATATGGATTAGAGCTTACACAACACTGTCCGACAGCAATCTTCTCAAATTAGAAAGATTCAAAAATGAAGCAAAGATTGATCCTGGGAACCACAAAGGACACAGCAGTTGAAACTATGCGAAAATCTGCTCGACCTTCCTTCAATGCAGACAGATACAAGCTAGAAAAGGTGAAGCCGTATTTCAGAGCATGTGAAAATCCCCAAAACCACCTTCCACGGCGCGGTCAAGGAAACAAAAGGCACTCGGGTTAGGACGTGATAATCATGCGATGGGTCAGGCAGAAGACAGTATACAGCTTGTGTGCCAGTTAGCAGAAATCAGAGAAACGAAGGAATGGGAAAAGTATCTAGATGAATTGAAACACCCTACCAACTGCCATCACAAGAAATTCAGGATCAGATAGGAGATCTTAGCGCGAAAGATGAGATTGTAATATACACTGATTGTTCTGTCAACCCAAAGGTTAATCAGGCTGGGGATACACAGTGAAGACAAATGGCCCATATTCAGCAACAGTTTAACAACTTCAAGTCTAACAATGGAGGTATAAGCAGTGACACGAAAACACACTACTGACTTTCATCCACAAGCCAGTTTAAAACTCAACAAGCCGTGAATACTGACTGCCTCATATGAACCTACTTCAGAAGTCGTGAAGATGGAATTGGGAAGCCCTGCTTGAAATGAACTAATGGCAGCCTTCCATTGGAGAGACTCATATGAATGTACTACTAAACCTGGACATGCTGGAGTTAAAAGAAACAGTACAAGCAGACACACTGGCTGGCATGGCAACGATAAGAACTGGATTTCAGCTTGGCCGATCTGATGTGATAAGAAATCTGAAGAATCACTTACGCAAACAAAAAGCAAAAGTCACTATACCATAGACCGTCTTACAGATCTGAACATCGAGAGCGAAACTGGCCGCATATCACCCAGACGGAGAGCAAGAAACATCATCAACCAAAAAATATGGGAATAATCTCAAGGCCAACACTGTGAAGACTCCTAGAGATTTGGTAAACTCATGCTGGGCCTTTCCAATAACGGACAGAAATGATCAAGCGCATGTCAAACTGAGATAAGGCTGTTTGAATTTCTCAGGGCCCTCAGCGTACACTGTGCGCTGGTGTGTATTCATCAGTGGGATGATGAAGGGCGTGTCAATTAGCGAGTCCAGGGACGTGAGTGTGCAAGCCCCTTTGTGTGTGAGAGAGAGAGAGAGAGAGAGAGAGACGAGAGAGAGAGAGAGAGAGAGTGCCTACACATCCACACACACACACACACCTGTGTAACCAAAGGCACAACCGATGTTTAGGTAGTCACTCAAAGTCTGACCAGCGCTTTGGACTAATGCATAGGTCAGGCATATGCTAAGTCGTAACCACGAGACCCTCTTCTTAAATTTCTGTCATCTTAGTTATTAATTAATTCATCCATCAGCTTAAATCATGTGCAGTGTGGTCTCAAAACTTAGCGGATGTGGTGGAGTGTATTTGGACTAGTCCGCACTCAGTGACGTCCTCTTTGATGAAACTGAAACTGAAACATGTGGGAACTTGCAGGGATGTTTTGTGATGCCTCCTTGATGAAATTGAAACTGAAGCTGAAACAATGTGGGAACTTGCCAGGGATGTTTGTGGGGGGGGGGGCCTACGCTCACGTCAGAACTGCATCCATACACAAATGCACAGGCTGCACACCAAAAATGTAATGCCCACAGGGTTTGTTTAAGAAGTCGAGTATTTATAGACTGGCGCAGTTGGATTGTTTTAAGAGGTTTTTTTTTTCACTGCGTCCTGAAAGTTGATGCTCCTCATTTTGGTACAAGCCAGATGGCTCCAAGCACAAAGATAGGGTCAGGGGTGAGTGCAAGGCCTGAAATGGGACGTTAACTGAGGGGACGGTCATGTATTTGAAGATAGTAATTCATCGGTGAAAATCCTCTCCTGGGTCCCCCCCCCCCCCCCCCCCCCCCCCCACACACACACACACACAACACACCAAACAAGGAAAATAATTGGGGGGGGGTTTTTCGTTTGATCAATTATCAGTTTAGCTTAAAATGCTGGCTCAAACTTATGGAAGGCTCAGAACGCTTACATGGGTCATACATTTTTTTTGTGTTTTTAAGTGCAGAATCCTATCTGTGGCATGTGGCCATACGCCCATGCGGATGAACTTTCGCAACAATTAGAACCATGTCTGGAAGTTTGCAAACGATAGCAGAACTTCTTCCTGTTCATATGACGATGTGGGTTTGTTACTGTCAGAAATATAGACATCCCAAGCACTATGTCTTGAAGTTTCCATACGATAGCAGAACTTCTTCCTGTTTACCATGACGATGTGGTTTGTTACTGTCAGAAATATAGACATCCCAAGCACCATGTCTGGAAGTTTGCACACGATAGCAGAACGTCTTCCTGCTCACGTGTATGGTGTGTGTGTGTTACTGTCAGAAATATAGACACAAACAATGGCTCCAGTTTAATAACCTCGTTTATTTTGCTTACTTCATAATATTAAGAGAGAGAGAGAGAGAGAGAGAGAGAGAGAGAGAGATGATGAGAGAGAGAGAGAGAGAGAGAGAGAGATGCAGACAGCCGGAGAGACAGGCGGATTTAAAAAGACTTTACGAGAAGACAGATACAACTAACGAAATCCTCTGAAACACAAGAAATAGGTCTCTAAGCTTGTCCCAATAGTGATAAACGACAAGCTGAAACAGTTATGGTCGTACGACACTCAGGACCATTAAAAGCAAGGGAAATAATCATGAAACACGGGCAGAGAGAATAGGAGGCAGTTGTCGTTATATGTCAGACCACGTCAGGTTCAGGGTGTTGTACAGAAAACTGTAGATGTCCGTTTTCTCTTCAATCTGTAACACCACAGTGAAGACAGGGGGAATGATGATGACAGAGATTTATTGTTGTTGTTGTTGTTGTTGTTGTTGTTGTTGTTTTTCAAAGCGTTTCAACTAAACAAAATCCCTCTCAGCGAAAAACATTTCAAGTAGACACACACACACACACACACACACGCACAACACACACACACACACACACACACACACACACGCACACACACACACACACGCACGCACGCACGCACGCACGCACGCACGCACGCACGCACGCACACACACACACACACACACACCATACACACACCACACACACACACACACACATATAAATATACCTCTCTCTCTCTAAATCACACTTTACATAAACGTTAGCAAATAGGCACACTCATGTATAGACACATACTAAAATCATCTACAATATTGTTTCGAGCGTGGCTCTCTTCAGGATGATGTTTGGGTCGCCTACCGCCGATGTTACATAGCGTGTAGGGCCCAGTTGTCACTGTTTTCACGTGCAAGTTGGTTTCACGTGTTTTTTTGGGGGGGTTTCAGGTTGTTGTTCGGGGTGTGTTCACTAACAACGATTTCCATTTGTGCCTGCAGTTGTTTACTATTTCTGTTTTAGTATTTAAAGTTGCTAGGTGTGGTTTACATAGTATTAGCCATTTTTCAGTTAAACATAGGTTGCATCTTTTTGAAATATTACTGTATGGTGATGCCCTTTTTATGATTTTCCAGGATATGTTGTAGTTTATTTTTTTTATCTTTAAGTCTCCAGATGTGTTTGCTCAGTTCTGTTTGGTTTTTGTATTTTCTTTATTGAATGACTGTTTGTGGTTGCATATCTGGTTTTGAAGTGATTTTCAGTAATCCCTATATATGTTTCTTTTTCGTTTTCTGATGTCACAGTGGCTTGGTATACAATATTGTTGTAGAGGCATTTATTGCTTAAGGGGCACTGCTCTTTTTTTGGTGCAATTGCAAGATTTCCTTTCTTCACCCTTCTTTGCTGTGTTGGTTTTCATTTTGTTGGATGAATCAATAAATTTTTGAGGTTGGGCATACATGAATATGATAGTTTGACGGTGTTTTTGTTTGAATATTTTAGACAGTTTTTGTGTTCTTTTGGGAACGATGTTGTTAAGATTAAAAAAAAATTCTTTCCCTATGTTTGTTTTAAGTTTCCCGTCGTATGGGGGGTTATACCATATGATTTTCCTTTTCCTGTTTTTCTTGCTTTTGTTCATGTTATTATCTGGGTTGTATTGTAATTTGTAGTTGTAACCACTTTTTTGCAACGCTTCTTGGTATTCTACTGCAACTTGCTTTCCAAGTTGTTTTTGGATGTTGGACAGCATGAACAGTCCCGACCAGTTCGCAAGTTTCGGCACCATCATGTGATCCCATGGTCACATCAAATGTCGAGTTTCTGTTCGTTTTCTTGATCCAGGTTTCATTTTTGCTGTGGAGTAAAGTTTTCTTGGCGTGGAGAATGATTTCCGTTTCTGACCCTCTTATTGTCTGTGTGGTTACTAGCAAATTTCAGAGCTTTGGTGAGTAGTTCTTCATCTATGGATGGGTAGAAGTCTACTATGTCGAATGTAACGAATACTGTGTTCCTTTGTTTATTGAGTTTTTTTGAAACCATTGGATAATTTTCGTATGTGTTCTTCCAGAGGTTGTATTCGGAGTTTGATTTAAAACGGTTTTTTTTTTTTTTCAATTTTTTTCTAGGATTTTCTTACTTATTCTACCTAGTTCAGATTTAGATGGATTCATTAGTCTACACGCACACACTCACGCGCGCACGCACACACAAACACACACCTACAACAGACTCTCTCTCTCTCTCTCTCTCTCTCCTCTCTCCACACCACACACACACACACACACACACACACACACAAACACACCACACACACACACAAACACACACACATACACACACGACTCCTCTCTCTCTCTTCTCTCTCTCTCTCCTCTTCTCTCTCTCTCTCTCTCTCTCTCACACACACACACACACACACAACACACACTGACCCTTTTGGATACTGGTTGCCCTGATCCATGTCCAGCGTTGGTGTCCACACGAAGCAGCAGAGGATTAGTCTGCCACAACAACAACAACAACTTTACCAACAATACATTCATGCGAGCGCAGAGTCTTGGAAGGATGAGAGGTGGGGAGTGGTGGTGTGTGTGTGTGTTGGGGGGGGGGGGGGGGGGGGGGGAGGGCGGGGATAATATTGCTTACAGCCAGATGTCCCTAAATGGCCATAGCAGGGATGTCACCGTGTTGAAATCAACTTACAAGTCATTCAAAAAAAATCATTCACATAACCCTTTTGAAACACATGTAAAAATACAACAGAAATATTTCGTTAAAGATAGTTTTTTTTTTCCGTAGAATATAGACCTGAGGGTAAAAAAAAAAATCAATCAACAACAACACAAACAATGACGACGAAAATCGTCACAGAACATGTCATCACTTGAAAAAAAAAAACAGTACAGGTTACTATACACAGCTGGATTAAAAGAGATTTTGTTGTTATTTGTTTGCGTATTTGTATGTGTGTGTTTGTTTAGAAAGAAAACGGCTACTGGCGCTAGCAAGTCTACTATCAGCTTTAATAAAGGTCATAATTATCTACTTGCGATGAGAGAACCGTAATTATCATCAAGAATACACAAATCGTTACTGTTTCCATTTGTTTACAATAGTAATGTCTCTGAGTAGAACGTGACAACAGTGATTTCAGCCTGACAACAGTTTCGTGTGTGTGTGTGTGTGTGTGTGTGTGTGTGTGTGTGTTTTGTGTACTGTTTTCACTGCTATGGCTGTCCTCTTTCCCTTCAACACGGTACAGTTGATCGTGTGGTCTTTTGGTGCAGTGTAGACAACAGATACAGAGTTAAAAGACAGTGAACCTAACGACCCTAGTAAGTGGAAGCAAATGAAGACAGCCCATGGCAGCAGTCTTTTCTGAAAATTCCTGCATCCTGTAGTTTTGCCAAGCCATCATTGAGAGGTGCAGAGAAACGACTGCTTCATGCACACCTCAACACAGACAAGCAATGTTTTCGACAGAGATGTCTTGTCAGGATATTACAAGTAACGGACATCAATACACAGGTCAGAACTGCTGTCAGAACTGTCAGCGCAGCAGAGAGACAATGGTCAGGCCCTGGTTGACCACTGAGAGCAGCAACTGACCCTGTCCTCCCCTTCCTTTCAACGGATTTCACATTGATTCTGTGTATGTTTGACGTTTCTGTGTGGTGTTTGGACGTATTTCAACATTGATTCTGTGTATTTTTTAACAGTATTTTCAGCATTGATTGTTTTTCTGTGTATGTTTCAACAGTATTTCAAAATTGATTCTGTTGTTTTAACAGTATTTCACATTGATTCTGTGTCAACATTGATTCTAATGTTTTAAAAGTATTTCAACATTGATTCTGTGTATGTTTTCAACAGTATTTTCACAACATTGATTCTGTGTATGTTTGTAACAGTATTTCAAACATTGATTCTGTGTATGTTTTAACAGTATTTCAACATTGATTCTGTGTATGTTTTAACGGTAATTCAACATTGATTCTGTGTATGTATTTTTAACAGTATTTCAACATTGATTCTGTGTGTGTATGTGTTTTAACATTGATTCTGTGTATAACAGTATTTCAACATTGATTCTGTGTATGTTTTCAACAGTATTTCAACATGATTCTGTGTATGTTTAACAGTATTTCAACATTGATTCTGTGTATGTTTTTAACAGTATGTTTTCAACATTTGATTGATTCTGTTATGTTTAAACAGTATTTCAACATTGATTCTGTGTATGTTTTAACAGTATTTCAACATTGAATTCTGTGTATGTTTTTAAACAGTATTTCAACATTGATTCTGTGTATGTTTAACAGTATTTCAACATTGATTCTGTGTATGTTTTAAACAGTATTTCAACATTGATTCTGTGTGTATTGTTTAACAGTATTTCAACCATGATTCTGTGTATGTTTTAACAGTATATTTCACATTGATTCTGTGATTTTGGACAGTATTTCAACATTGATTCTGT
>JADBJO010034058.1:0-10000 GCA_016801955.1 Conus betulinus
CCCCAGCATTCCAGCTCTCAGTATCCACCCTGTTCAGATTCCACCTTTCATTCCCACACCTGTTCACCCCCATGATCAATGCTTGTACAGGACCATCCACATTTCATTTCCTCTTTCAGTCTTTGTTTACCTGCTCTCCAATCATTTTTCCAGGGCATCCTCTCAAGCCGGGTATTCGATTCCTTTTACTCATTCATATTTCTTCACCTCAGTTCAAGTGACTTGCTTCCATTTTTTTTTCACCAAATCCAGCTCAGTTGTTCTGTATCCGCTGTCACAATTTTACTTTCATCATCACACCCCCCCCCCCCCCCCCCCCCCCCCCCCCCCCCCCCCCCCCCGTCTGTCTCTTAGTACTTTTACTTCCCTTTTCTCTCTGTTCTCTAACTTCCACATTACCTTCATTGTGTTCTCCTTGTCTTATTCTTGCACTTCTCCGTATGCACACTTTTGTTGTCACCTCCCTTACCGTCTATAACTTCTCTTTTCCTCACTTCTCCATTTATCCTGTCTGTTTATCTCTTTGGCAAGGTTTCACTCTTTTCCTGTTCTGTGTCCTCCAGAGTTCATCGTTGGCATTTCCTTCTGACTTCAACAGTCAGTTTTACCATTGTCACCATCCCTTTCTGCTGCTATGCAGTCTTCATTGTTAAGTCCCTTTGAGCTTTCAGTCACTGCTTATTTGCAATGTATTGCTGCTGCTTTTCTATCCATTGATGCGTTGAACTAAACGAGTCAATATACACTCTTCTAGCTCTCTCCGATTTACCAACCATTCCCTCAGCTGTTCCAACACATTCTGCTCAAAACCATTTACATTCTAGGTCAGTTCCTATTGTAATCATGGTATATGCCATTTTCCTGCTTTACAACCTTTGCTGCTTCACCTCTTTCAGTGATTTTTCGCTGTGTGTGTGTGTGTGTGTGTGTGTGTGTGTGTGTGTGTGTGTGTGTGTGTGTGTTTTTCAGCGTTCCAATCAACCTTCCAGCTATCCCTTTTATGTCTTGAAATTAATCTTCTCCCCAAATTGGCACTTCCCCACGAAGGTTCAGTATACAAAATCATTCTTTCCAATTTTCATTTACTTGCATTTGGTTTGCTACTTTCCTTTGACAAAAACTTTTTTTGTTTGTCCCAATGTCTCATGTATTTTTTAGTAGTTCCCTTTCCCAAAATCGCAAACTTTAGTATTCTCACATGATGCAGCATTACTTTTTTTACTTCTTTAGCTCAAGATGGTTTCTTTGATTTCTATCCACTTACATTGCACCTGCTTCATGAGACACAATCACATCTTTTTGTAAAAAAAAAACAGAGGGGAGATTAATGCCAGTTAAAACACACAATACAGAGTCGGGATTAATGCCATATTTGATACACAGGAGAAAACAGACATGTGATTTTTCAGCACCAATTTATCTTCTCCAGAAGTCACAAACATGACAAAAAATTCACGAAACGGTATTTTCATACTATACAGATTGCAGTCTGCTGCTTCTTTCATTTGGGAGGAGGAGGGGGGTGTGTGTTTATCACCGTTACACCTTTTGTATGCCATGTGGAGGTGGGACTCAGGTGGCTGGACGCACCACTTATTTGCCAGCTCCATGGCAGTACCTCCCCTCCCACCTTTCTGCTGCCATTCCATTTTGTTTTTTCTCCTGGAAACTCGACGTTTTGCTTAAATTTGTGAACCTTCTTGAAATATTAACATCTTTTTGTGATTAGTGTTAGGAGCCAAAATGCCACTAAACACACGAAACAGAATGGAACTTAATGCTTTTCTTGATACACACAGGAGAAAACAGACACGTGATTTTTGAGCACCAATTTATCTTCTCCAGAAGTCACAAACATGACATAAAAATGCACGAAACGGTATTTTCAAACTATACAGATTGCAGTCTGCTTCTTTTGGGGGGAGGAGGAGGGGGGTGTGTTTATACACCATCACACCTTTTTATGCCATATGGAGGTGGGACTCAGGTGGCTGGACGCACCACTTATTTGCCAGCTCCATGGCAATACCTCCCCTCCCACCTTTCTGCTGCCGTTCCATTTTTGTCTCTTATAGAAATGAAAGTTTTGCTTAAATTTGTAAACCTTCCTATTTTGGAATCGTGTTGAATCTTGAATTGAAAGCTGTCACCATTCATCTCCTATGGAACATTTAGCTAGGAATGAGGAGGAGGATGGGTGCATCACTTCATATTCCCAGCTCACTGCAATATCAGCTGTGCATCTGCATAGTTCCTGCCTGAAACAAACATGCTTTTCACTGCATTTTGCTTCCATTACCAGCCAGACTGTAAATGTAAACTGAACGGTGCTTCATTTACTGTTTATGTGTGGTCTTTTCCATTCTCCTTATTTCCACTTTACTACTTGTTTACAGACATGCAAGACATCCTGTGTTCTTAAGTTTTCTCCATGCTGTTCGTCTCTGTCTGTCCTGTTTTCTTTCCTGCCCCTGTGGATCTTGTGCAGAGGCAATCTGTTGTCATCCTTACCTGTCCCCTCTTCCCACTCCATTTCCCCAGCATTCCAGCTCTCAGTATCCACCCTGTTCAGATTCCACCTTTCATTCCCACACCTGTTCACCCCATGATCAATGCAATACAGGACCATCCACATTTCATTTCCTCTTTCAGTCTTTGTTAACCTGCTCTCCAATCATTTTCCAGGGCATCCTCTCAAGCTGGTTATTCCATTCCTTTTACTCATTCATACATCTTCACCTCAGTTCAAATTATTACACGTTCCATTTCTTTTTGACCAAATCCAGCTGCATTTTTCTGTATCCCTTGCTGTCACAATTTTACTTTCACATCACACTGCCCTTTCCCCCCCCCCCCCCCCCCCCCCCCCCCCATCTGTCTCTTAGTACTTTCCATCCCTTTTCTCTCTGTTCTAACTCCCACATTACCTTCATTGTGTTCTCCGTTAGTCACAACATGAACCTAGTTATTTTCATGGATGTTTGAAAAGTAACTCATGCAATAGACAATATGCTGAGAAAAAAAAAAACTTTCAAAAACTTTACAAAGATTATTTCTTTTTTCGAGCAAGTGTGGGGGTGCACACACACACATGCAATCACCACTGCCACCACACAAAAGTGGCATCATTAAAAGTTGTGGACATAAACTTAGCATGGTGAAACTGCATGTGAGCTCCAATATTATGCAGACATTGAATGAATAGCCTTTTGCAAAAAGATGATGGCATGGTAAATGAGCAGGTGTGTTTATACTCCCAACATACATACAGTTTACTTACTTTCCAAAAGGGGATTATTTCTTTTCACAGGCACCACTGTTTGAAAATAATTTACGACTGTTAATGATTGGGACAGGTGATTTCAGTGCATAGAAATGCCCACATATGACAGATTTATAATGTATTCATGCAGTGTAAGTGTGTGAGCCAGTGTATTGCTCATATAATCATATGTACTTTTTTGGAGGTGAGGTGCGGGGTGGTGTGTGTGGGATGGATATGGTATTATTCAACCAAAATACCCAGAAAATTAACCATGTCCTGCAATACTAATAATGTCCATTCCCAACTGTCAGTACCCTTTCTTTCTGTAACTGATGTTTACTATTTCTTATCTTATTTGAAGGAGACATTTTTGTAGATGTGATGGAATTGATAACATTCCAAACTTTCAGCTCCAACACAGTTCAAAGTTGCAAAAGTTGTTCCAGTGTACAAGTCTGGTAACCATTCACAACAACCAATAACAGACCAATCCCTGTGTTGCAAGTATTAGAAAGCACATAGAGAGATGCAATTATGACCATTTTAAGTTATACAATCTATTGAAGGAGGAGTCCATCTGGTTTTAGAAAGAATCATTCATGTCATACAGTGTTTAAAACAAAAAAAAAAAAAAAAAAAAAAAAAAAAAAAAAAAACTTAGTGGGGGCTACTGACATATAAACAAAATGAAAATACATTCTCTGGAGCATTGTATGTTGATTTTACAAAGGATTTTCATGTCGATTATTATCATTTAAAAAGAAAATACTTTTGAGGTGCTGTTGGATTCCCTTTTTGAACCTTTGGTGGTGAGCATACCACGGAATTGTAGACTGTGGTATATCTATTTGATGCCAAGGGAGCACAGACACAATACGCTGTGCCTTCCTGACAAGGCCGATCCCACAGACGAAAGGCCTGGGAGCAGACAATATGGATAGTTCCGTTGTTAGGATGGGTTACAGTGGTCCCCAAAGGCGGCTATGAAGGATTTTATATTCACAATATATTTCCCTGACTTTTTTTTCATTCTCAATCTCTTTATTCCCTTCGCACCACCCCCCCACACACTCCCCCCTCTCTACCTTTTTTCTCCATCAGATCATTAATCTAATGATGGAGGAATTGTTAGCCTGCAGGAAAAATTCTCTCAAGTTCATTTCTAGACAGTCTTCAACAATTTGTCAGTTCTTAATTCCTCCACATCTAATACATTACCTGTCAAATGTGGAGTATCCCTGAGCTCAGTTTTTAAGTCCTTTCCCATTTTCTATGCAAACAATCTCCCTCTTCATATTGAAGGATCTTTTGACCTTTTCTGTGATGATATCACAATTCATACAAGCAGCTTTAAGTTGATTGAAGGATATGTTTGCTATAAAAAAAACGAAGGTACATGCAAAAAAAGTTGTATCTCGATTAGTCCCGGAAACTATTCAATCGAAATTTTGCTTGAATGCTAGAAATTCTATAACATCTCATTGTACCCTACCCAGAATTGACATATTTCACACAAGACTCTCCTACCTAGAATTGACCTATTTCACACAAGCCTTTGTTAGTCTGGTTCCCTTCCGTGGAACTTGCTTCCACCTGAGCGTAAGTACATTGAAGCTCAGATCTTACAGAACACAAAAAACTGTTTCAATATTTTGCACACTTTCACTCACTATAAACAGCTATGCAAAATAATTATCAATACATATTTTCACATAAAAATTATCTTTCTTTCCCAAAGTGGTGGGTTGTTTTCAAGTACTGTCTCAAAATGCATTACTACGACACCATGAACGATTGGGCACGATGTGGTTAGAGGTGGAAAGATGGATAACATTTTTTTTCACTTTTTTTCCTTCTCATTTTGATTTTGACTTTTTTTTGTATTTGCTTATGTTATTGCATTTGATTTTTTTTTTTGCTTTGTGCTTTCCCTTTGTCTTTTTTTTGTAATACTAAAGGATACATTGAATCTCTCTCTCTCCTCTCTCTCTCTCTCTCTCTCTCTCTCTCTCTCTCTCTCTCTCTCTCCAAAAAAAAAATAATAATAAAATAAAAAAAAAAAACGTATCTTCTATTCACCACTACCTTCAAAACCAATCTTGCATCATGAGCAACATTCAATATGAATATACACTGGTGCACTTGAACATGATTGCCTCCTGGATCGCTGCTCATTTCTCCTAAGGCTGTGTTGATACCATGTTGGTGATGCCTCTTGGGTGCCTCATCAATCGCTGTTCATTCCTCCCAAGGCTGTGTTGATACCATGTTGGTGATGCCTGTTGATTGCCTCATCAATTGCTGTTCATTCCTCCCAAGGCTGTGTTGATACCATGTTGGTGATGCCTCTTGAGTGCCTCCTGAATCGCTGTGTTCATTCCTCCCAAGGCTGTGTTGATACCATGTTGGTGATTCCTCCGGTATCTTCTTTCCGCACTGGAATTATCAACAGAGCTGTGTGTAACAGCTGCTTTTATTGTGTATGTATATTTTAATACTAATATGAATCATTCTTGTTCTCATCACACGTTGGTTCTACATTGTGTAATAGTGGTCTGTGTCCTGTTACAGTTTGTGAAAGATTTGTCCCTAAAGGGACACAAAAAGCATCTTGCTTGTTACTCTTTGGAATAGATATTATCAAAGTGAGTATCAAGAAGTAGTGACAGGATTTTTCTTTTTGGTAAGTTAAGGCTGCTGCTGCTGCTAATACTCCTGAATGTAGTTTCCATGGGGAAAGCAATTTTCCCCAATGTTTTTGTTGAAAGCTGGTATGGTAGTGTTTGTGCATAAAACACCTGTGCACATATGGTCCCCATAGGCTGCTAATGAAGGATTTTATATTTACAATATAGTTCCCTGACTTTTCATTCCCAAATCTCTTTATTCCCTTCACACCACACACCACCACACACACTCCCCTCTCTCTACCTTTTTTCTCCATCAGTTCATTAATGTAATGATGGAGGAATTGTTAGCCTGCAGGAAAAATTCTCTCAAGTTCATTTCTAGACAGTCTTCAACAATTTGTCAGTCTTAATTCCTCCACATCTAATACATTACTTGTGTCAAATGTGGAGTACCCCTGAGCTCATTTTTTTTTAAAGTCCTTTCCTATTTTCTATGCAAACAATCTCCCTCTTCATATTGAAGGATCTTGTGACCTTTTCTGTGATGATATTACAATTCATACAAGCAGCTTTAAGTTGATTGAAGGATATGTTTGCTATCAATAAAAGAAAGTGCATGCAAAAAGTTGTATCTCGATTAGTCCTACAAACTATTCAATCCAAATTTTGCCTGAATTCTAGAAATTCTGTAACACCTCATTGTACCCTACCTAGAATTGACCTATTTCACACACACTTTGTTAGTCTGGTCCCCTTCCCTGGAACTCGCTTCCACCTGAGTATAAGTACCGTTGAAGCTCAGATCTTACAGACAGAAAAAAATGTTTCAATATTTTTGCACACTTTCACTCACTCAAAAACAGCTGTGCAAAATGATTATCAATGCACATTCACATAATAATTATCTTACTTTCCCAAAGTGATGGTTGTTTTTTTTCAATTTTTGCCTCGAAATGCTTTACTACAATACCGTGAAACGATGGGCACGCAGTATCAGTGAATGCAAATATCAGTATGTGAAAGATGTGTGATGTGCTCACCTCGTGTTTGAGTGTGAGCCAGCTTACTGCTGCGTAAAATCATTTGTTCTTGATAGGGGGGGGGGGGGGGGGGGGGGGGGGGGGGGGGGGGGGTCCTTAGAGGTGGAAAGATGGATAGCATTTTTGCATTTTTTTCACTTTTTTTCCTTCTCATTTTGATTTTGATTTTTTTCAAAAATGTGTTTATGATACTGTTTTTGATTTTTTTTTGCTTTGTGCTTTCCCTTTGTCTTTTTTTTGTAATACTAAAGCATATTTGAATCTCTCTCTCTCTCTCTCTCTCTCTCTCTCTCTCTCTCTCTCTCTCCTAAAATAAAAAAAAACAAAAAAAAAAACAACAAAACAACAGTCTTCCATTCACCACTGCCTTCAAAACCAATCCTGCATCATGGGCAATAATGAATATGAATGGTGCACTTGAAGTTGATTGCCTCCTGAATCGCTGTTCATTCCTCCAAGGCTGTGTTGATACCATGTTGGTGATGCCTCCTGTATCTTCTTTCTGCATTGGAATTATCGACAAAGCTGTGTGTAACAGCTGTGTTTTATTGTGTATGTATATTTTAATACTAATATAAATCATTCTTATTACACACTGGCTCTACATTGTATAATAGTGTTCTGTGTCCCGTTTTAGTATTCTTAGTCCCTAAAGGGGCAAGGGCCAGATGAGAAAAAAGAAAGCATCTTGCTTGTTACTCTTTAGAATAAATATTTTCAGAGTGAGTATCAAGTAGTTGTGGCAGGATTTTTTTTTTTTTTTTTTTTTTTTTTTTTTTTGAAGTTAAGGCTGCTGCTAATACTCCATGAATGTAGTTTCCAGGGGAAAGCAATGGTTTGTTGAAAGTTGGCATGGTAGTGTTTGTGCATAGAACACCTGTGCGCATATGTGTATGTAATATTCTGTGTGCATGTGGGTATCCATTGCTTGGTGTATATAATACTCTTGTCTGCATGGTACATAGAAGATTGCATACACACATGTACATTGGGCACTAGATACACATATCCATTGAGCATTACTTACATGCATTTACTCCCTATGTCCATGTATTGCTCCATATATGTGTGTGCATGGGCAAAATGCTCTGTATACATTGCACACGTGCATACACACACACACACACACACACACACACACACACACACATGAAGCATTACATAGACACAGACTTTTTCTGCCTTTATAGACCTTTCTCTTGTCTTTGTTGTAGAAAAAACTTGTGTAATTTTTTTGTTATAGCAGTTTGACATTCCCTCTTTCTTAATTTTTTTTTCTTATAGCAGTTTGACATGCCATCTTTTTAGTTACCAGGGCTATCAAGGAATGAAATGTTTAGTGGACACTAACCGTGCAGAAATGTATTCTTTGTGGCACTGAAATATTTCTGTTTATTTACTCTGATGCTTTGGGCACAGCCTCATTTATAGGCATCAGATGCCATTGAGCTACATGCTGTAACTGCATTTTGTTTTTCATTGCTTTTCTGGGTATGTTTTATCGTGTGTGTGTTTTTTCTTCTTTTTTTGTGCAACTTTCTTCTTTTTCCATGAAAAAGCCGTTTTTACCAAAGGTGTATTCAGCCAGCATATTTGCTCATGTGTAAAATAACAGTGTCCATGTGTGTAATGCTCTGTATACATTTGGATGTGTAGGTAATGCTTACAGAAGTCGTATAGAAGATTGCCTACATACATACACTGAGCACTAGATGTGCCTATACGCAGAGCATTACACACATATATACAGGCATTACTCTGTGTCTATGTAATGCTCAATATATGGGTGCACACTTGCAGATTTGCTTTTTGAAATAAGACATTTACTGTATTGTTTTGTAACTCCAGGCATGAAAATTGATTTTTTGTTGGGTCCCATCTCACTGTGGTATAACGTTGAATGAAATGGCAGAGTCTTGCAAAAGGAGCAAATAGAAATGTTCAAAATTTACTAATCATTCCCGTAGATTTGTCCTCTTGTGAATTAATCCAAACTATGGACAAGTATGTATATAAGCAGAACTTCAGTTTTAAAAAAAAAATGACTACTTTTTCATCGTGCCCAAAGCAAATTGTTAGATTAGTTTGTAAATATAAGGCTGAACACAAGGAACACTACATATACTCATGGCATTACTTGTGTCTGCAGAGAAAACATTTCTGTGCATCATCTTTTGTTTGAATGCTCAGTGTCAACCTCTATTGGGAGAAAGGTACTGAGATGAAAAACTTTGATGTCAATACTGTCTTTGTATGGTCATATAGTGCTGAAATTGCCATAGTTACTTCACAATCACAGGTTTGCAAAAATTTATTAAAGATCAACAGTGTGTGTGTACCACTAGGGTATTTTACTTTTGTAAATATGCATTAAACAGATATGGGTTTGAAGTACTTACATGGATGATAAGTTGAGTGTGGAGGTGTTTGCTTTTTTTTTTTTTTTTTTTTTTTTTTTTTTTTTTTTTTTTTTTCCTTTTTTGAAGTAAGTGTCTAATATCATTTGACACTGAAAAGACATTAGATAAACCCACTGACCTGACCTGAGGTGATACTTGGCATGTATGTGTGTATGCAACACTCTGTTGTACAGAAGATTGCCTACACACACATACATTGAGCACTAGATATGCATATACACAAAACATTACACACGTATATACAGGCATTTACTCTGTGTCTATGTAATGCACAATATATGGGTGCACACTTGCAGTTTTTTGTGTAGATTGTGCATTACAGACTTGCAGTAAATGCCTGTTGTTTTCTGCCTTTGTAGACATTCAACTGACTTTGTTCAAGAAACTCCTGTGATGGTGTGGAGTGGTAGGGGGTGCACACGAAGACAGACAGATGATGGGTAGGTTCAGGTTCAGGAACCAAGGGACCACAGCCAGCCAAAGAGAACACACAGAGGAAACGACATGGAGTTTCTTCCCTTTTATTTTGCTTCCAAAGCCAAGAACACACCCACTCACTCACAGCACCTCAAATATAGCAGAGAAGCAGACCGCACAGCCAGCAACACGGTGCTGCCGCAGACAAAATTGGCTTTGTAAGGCAGA